>SKCR01044364.1:0-48043 GCA_019454045.1 Zanthoxylum bungeanum
ACACAATTCCAGCCCAGGCTTAGCATGTGACATCCGATGCTGGATCGTAATATGCAATACTTAGTATATTACGCCTGGTATAGATTATGTATTCCTTAAAAGAATATTTTTGGAGAATTGGGTAGGCAAAGTATTTTGCTAGAAGCCAACCATGTCTTGTAAGTCGGTAAGAACGTGGTACGGGGTACGCACGTGTTTGGATAGTCCGACGACCGGATTTACTGCCAACATATCCAGGAATCTCATGGGTCACTTCCCAAAGATTCACCGATGACGTTTGACTCGAATAGAATTAATATGGGATTAATTTTAAGAGAGAGAAAATTAATCTGGGATTAATTATGGCAAGAATTTATCTGGGATAAAATTCGAATAGAAGAGAAAGAACGATTAATTTAGAATTAATTGATGAAATAATATATGGATATATTAATTGAAATTAGATTTCAAATCAGAATTAAATTTGGATTTTAATTCGGGCAAATGAATTAATTTAGAATTAATTCGTAAGCGACTTTAATAATAATTTTGTAAGGCATAATTTTTTTATTATGTCGCAACAGAAAATTTCTTAATTCGAAATTAATCAAACCCGAGCTCGAGCGAAGTTGTGCGTTGAGATTGTTCGACTTAAATTCAGATTTACAAGTTGTGGGACCCACTTGACTTACATCACACTTTTGACTAGTGATGGAAGTGGTTGAAATGGAGTGTAAGCATTAGATTGCTTATTCAACACTCTAAACAATCTATACACACTTTGCATTATTTTTTTTTTCATTTGAAAGTCATATACCAAATTTGATTTGGTAAATGGTATTAGATTTTTCGAAAATCAAATACATAAAAATAGAAAACTCGCACTCTTTCCACTACCTCTTTGTCGTGAGCTTCCTTCTCCATTATAGAAATTTTGCTTCAAAATTTCTTCAAGGTAGCACTTACAAGAAGTTAACCAAGGTGTTAGGGAAACAAATCCTTGAGTTTGGAAAACAAAGAAAAGGCTTGGAGCTCTTTTTTTTTAACAAAATTTTTGAACTTCCAATATCCTACGAAACCGATTAATGTAAGTTTTTTTTTCGCAACTTCGTTGAGTATTCACATTAATTTCAACTTAGAAGATCCTTGGCATGTTCTAGGAACCCAACAATGGTATCAAAGTCTTTTCTAAGCATGAAATGAATTTAGGGTTTATATATTTAATTTTGGGTTTTTATGATTTATGCATGATTTCTTAAATTGATGGTTTGGTTGAGCTTGGATGATGATAAATTAGATTTATGCATCTTAAAATTTGAGAAAAATTGATTGGATAATTTTCCCCAATTCCTTGCTATGGCCGAAAGTATGACCCTAGAAATATCATGGTGATTTTTTATTTTAGACCATTGGATGTGTTTAAAGCATGATGAGTATATTGATTATTGATTTAATTAGATTGAAATCAAAATTGGATATAAAATTATGCATATTTCCATGAGTGAAGAAGCATGATATAGATTAATTTTGCTTCAATTTGTGTTGGACATGAGTTGATAAATTAAAGCATGATTAATTAGATAAATTGGTATTTTGAAAATATTAATTTAACTAATTAATTGTGGCTAATACAATTTAATTAAGATTAATGTGAAATTTGGAATTTTGTATTAATTAAAATAAGCCTTTAATTTTGAATTGGGCTAATATTGTTGTATTTGGGTTTAATGGGCTTGGTTGGGCCAAGTTGGTTTAGGACAATTGGATTGGATCCAATTGGGCCTAAAACCATTCCATAAAGTCCAAGTATAATAATTGGGCCTTTAACTATTTAATTGGGCCTAATGGGCCAAAATTAATTTTATGCCAAATAGGGTGATTCCTTAATTCGGCTTTGGTTGCCAAAGTCCATGCCTTAAGAATTAATTAAAAGCACATTGGACTTTAATTAAATTAACATTGGATGTTAATTGGGCCTTTGAGACACATTAAGATTGGATTTAGAATCTAAGTCTAAAAGGCACAAATATAAGTGTAATTATTTAATTTGGAATTAAACTAGAATTAGTATTGAATACAAATTAAATTGGATTTAAAATTGTAGTTCGATAAATTCAAGAATACGCACTTTGAGTACTTATTCTTAAACGAGTTGGACTCGCGCAAATCAAATCGTTGTTTGAACATTGGATGATCATTAATTCAAAGATTAATTAATTGGATTAGATTGATTGAATAACATGCTTTGTGTGAATACATGGATGTATTGTATGAATAATGTATATCGGAGGATGTTTATATGCAACAGCCTGATGGTTTTGTCGTACCAAAACATGCAAACAAGGTTTGCAATTTAAATCGATCCATTTATGGATTGAAGCAAGCATCGGGTTCTTGGAACCAACGTTTTGATGAGATCATAAAAGAATATTATTTCGTTCAAAACGAGGATAATCCTTGTGTATATAAGAAGGTTAGTGGGTGCGCACTGACATTCATTATCCTTTATGTAGATGATGTATTACTTATTGGCAATGACATTCCAATGCTATAATCGGTGAAAGCTTGGCTTTCATTAAAATTCTCCATTAAAGATCTGGGAGATGTAGCCTTTATTCTGGGAATAAAGATCTACCGGGATAGATCTAGAAAGCTGCTTGGACTCTCCCAAAGCACATACATTGACAAAGTGTTGAAGAGATTCAACATGGATCAGTCTAAGAGGGGTCTATTGCCAGTGTCACATGGCGTCTCTCTATCTAAGGACATGTGTCCTAAAAATCAAGATGAGAGAGACAACATGAGTCAGATCTCGTTCGCTTCTCTGCAGTCGGATCGATCATGTATGCCATGATATTTACGCGACGTGATGTCTCCTATGTTTTGAGCATGTGTAGTCACTATCAGGCCGATCCAGGTGATGGTCACTAGGTTGCGGTTAAGAACATCCTTAAGTATCTTAGATGAACTATCGATGTTTTCTTAGTCTATGGAGATGGAGAACTTGAGGAACTGGGTTTACCAATGCAAGTTTCCAAACTGATAAAGATGACTGTAAGTCGCAATCCGGGTACATATTTTGTTTGAATAACGAAGCAGTGAGCTGGAAATCTTCCAAGTAATAGACTGTTGCCGATTCAACAACAAAAGCGGAATACATCGCTATAGCTGAGGCAGCAAAAGAGGCAGTTTGGATCCATAAATTCCTAATTGGATTAGGAGTAATTATGTTAGCAGCTGAGCCCATTCCTTTGTATTGTGATAATAACAGGGCTATAGCGTAGGCTAAGGGACCGCGGTCTCATCAAAGATCCAAGCATGTACTTCGACGTTTCCATGTGATTCGTGAGATCATACATCGTGGCGATGTGAAGATCGAGAAGGTCGCATTAGATGACAATATTGCAGATCCGCTTACAAAGGCTATTTCTCAGCAAAAGTTTGAGAGACATGTACATAGTTCAGGTGTTAGATACTTCAGTGATTGGCTATAGGACAATTGGGAGATTGTTGGACAATTATGACCCATAGCATCACTATTTGTAAAAGACATTGTGGTTTTTGTACAAATTAACTATGTGACAAAGGAATTGCTATTTTATCATTTTGTAATTAGATTACTTGAATATATAAATGATAAAAGTCCTTATGATTAGTTCCGGATTAATAAGATATGAGGAAGTATCAGTCCACTAAAGGTTTAATCATTACATATCCTTAGTAATAGTATTATCGAGACTGGACATCGATAATGCGGAATAGGCTAGTATTACACTTGTGTGCGGTTATGGAAGCGTAACGGTATAGTTCTCATATATTTGGGTATTGGATACTCATGCAAGTGTAATAGGAGGTTCTGTTTACCGATGGTACGGAAACAGCTTCGCTCTGGATAGACCCTCGGAATCCCATTGGTAGTATGACTATGTGTCTATGGGAATCTGAATCAAGTTAGGTGTATTTGGTCTTAACCTGAGACTTGCATCGCTAATACTTGCGACAATCAATACGCTTTGGTTTTGGTCGTCCGGTGCTTTGACAGGTTCTATGTATGCCTCTTCTTGGTTTATTGAGAATCGTAGTGTATTAGGTGTGATGTAAAGATAGAAGTGTCACTTTAGTCATATGGAGATGATGATCACGCAGGGATACAGAACTGGTACTCTATTATGTTGTAACTATCGGGATAATATAACAAGGTCATGATTATCTGATTAAAGAGACTAGTTGCTAGTGATCTGATATATGCTTCGTACTGGGCAGACACAATTCCAGCCTCAGGCCTAGCATGTGACATCCGATGCTGGATCGTAATACGCAAACTTAGTATATTACGCCTGGTATAAATTATGTACTCCTTAAAAGAATATTTCTGGAGAATTGGGTAGGAACGGTGCTTTGCTAGAAGCCAACAATGTCTTCAAATCGTAAGAACGTGGTACAGGGTACGCACGTGTTCGGATAGTCCGACGACCGGATTTACTGCCAACATATCCAGGAATCTCATGGGTCGCTTCCCAAAGATTCACCGATGATGTTTGACTCGAATAGAATTAATCTGGGATTAATTACGGCAAGAATTTATCAGGGATAAAATTCAATAGTAGAGAATAGAACGATTAATTTAGAATTAATCGATGAAATAATATATCAGATATATTAATTGAAATTAGATTTCAATACGGAATTAAAATTTGATTTTAATTCAGGCAAACGAATTAATTTAGAATTAATTCGTAAGCGATTTTAATAATAATTTTGTGAGGCATAATTGTTTAATTATGTCGCAATGGAAAATTTGTTAATTCGAAATTAAAAACGAACCCGAGCTCGAGCGAAGTTGTGTGTTGAGATTGTTCGACTTAAATTCTGAATTTACAAGTGGTGGGACCCACTTGACTTACATCACACTTTTGACTAGTGATGGAAGTGTTTGAAATGGAGTGTAAGCATTAGATTGCTTATTCAACACTCTAAACAATCTCTAACACACTTTGCATTATTTTTTTTTCATTTGAAAGACATATATCAAATTTGATTTGGTAAATGGTATTAGATTTTTTGAAAATCAAATACAAAAAAAAAGAAAACTCTCTCCCTCTCACTACTTTTTTCCCGTGAGCTTCCTTCTCCATTGTAGAAATTTTGCTTCAAAATTTATTCAAGCTAGAACTTAAAAGGAGTCAACCAAGGTATTAGGGAAACAAATCCTTGAGTTTGGAACACAAAGAAAAGGCTTGGAGCTCTTCTTTTTCAACAAAAGTTTTGAACTTCCAACATCCTATGAAACCGATCAATGTAAGTTTTTTTTTTCCGCAACTTCATTGAGTATTCACATTAATTTCAACTTAGAAGTCCTTGGCATGTTCTAGGAACCAAAACAATGGTATCAGAGCCTTTTCTAAGCATGAAATGAATTTAGGGTTTATATACTTTAATCTGGGGTTTTTATGATTTATGCATGATTTCTTCAAATTGATGGTTTGGTTAGCTTGGATGATGAAGAATTAGATTTATGCATCTTAAAATTTGAGAAATATTGATTGGATACATTTTCCCCAATTTCCTTGCTATGGCCGAAAGTATGACCCTATAATATATCATTGTGATTTTTCATTTTTGACCATTGGATGTGTTTAAATGATGATGAGTATATTGATTGTTGATTTAATTAGATTGAAATCAAAATTGGATATAAAATTATGCATATTGCCGTGAGTGAATAAGCATGATATAGATTGATTTTGCTTCAATTTGTGTTGGACATGAGTTGATAAATTAAAGCATGATTAATTAGATAAATTGGTGTTTTGGAAATATTAATTTAACTAATTAATTGTGGCTAATACACTTAATTAAGATTAATGTGAAATTTGGATTTTGTATTAATTAAAATAAGCCTTTAATTTTGAATTGGGCTAATATTGTTGTATTTGGCTTTAATGGGCTTGGTTGGGCCAAGTTGGTTTAAGGACAATTGGATTGGATCCAAATTGGGCCTAAAACCATTCCATGAAGTCCAAGTATAAATAATTGGGCCTTTTACTATTTAATTGGCCTAATGGGCCAAAATTAATTTTATGGCATATAGGGTGATTCCTTAATTGGGCTTTGGTTGCCAAAATTCCATGCCTTTAGAATTAATTAAAAGCCCATTGGACTTTAATTAAATTGACATTGGATGTTAATTGGGCCTTTGAGACCTATTAAGATGGATTTAGAATCTAAGTCTAAAAAGCACCAAATATAAGTGTAATTATTTAATTTGGAATAAAATAGAATTAGTATTGAATACAAACTAAATTGGATTTAAATTCTAGTTCGATGTAATTCTAGAATACGCACTTTGAGTACTTATTCTTAAAGAGTTGGACTCGCGCAAATCAAATCGTTGTTTGAATATTGGATGATCATGAATTCAAAGATTAATAATGGATTAGATTGATTGAATAACATGCTTTGTGTGAATACATGGATGTATCGTATGAATAATGTATATCGTGATGGATATAGATGGGTAAGGGCGATTTTGTAATAAATTTAGAATATTAAATTGGATCTGTGTGTTCAGCCTTATATCTCTTGACTCTTTGTATTCTCTTCTCACCAATTCCCCTCAATGTTAAGAGGTTTCTTTAATGTATTATGTAATTGGGTAGGAAGTTAGAATAGTGCTAGCCGGGGAGAGGAAATGGAGAGATTTGTTCTAAGAACAATTTGTTAAATATCCATCCGATATCATTATTATTATTCGCGCCTTATTATGCTTTTAGAATGCATGCTTAAGGTGTATGATGAGACCTAATCAAAGGTAATAAATTGGTTGCCAATTTACGAGAAAAACCCTCAAACAAATATTAAGTGATTTCCTTCCATTGAGTGGTTCTCTCTCAAGATCCAAGATTGGCATTGGTTTGTTGGCCAAAGTCAAGATCAAAGTCCATCGCGGATTTGTTTGAACCACGAAAGCTTTGTTCCATATCGCATGTCTTGGGCAAGTTATGACTTGTTGGCCAAAGTAAAGGTCACTTCTTGTTCATTGACATGGATTACGAAGCTTTCCCACTGTCAATGGGTCCCGGTTAACTGGAATCATCAAGCTTGTTGAGCCAAACCAAGGCTTAGTTGATTCAGAGGAAAAGTTAGGAAATATATTGGATATATTGACATATATATTGTATATATGTTTCGGACTTGGGGGTCCACCTACCGGATCTAGGAACTGGATGAGATCCAATTGATCTTAGAGATCTACCTAGTTAAATATCATACAGCTTGTTGGCCAAAGTCAAGGTTGTGTGTTATTTAACGGGATCCTAGCCCACTAGGAAACTAGGTTTCCTTAGTACTCAACAGATGGTTAGAGGCTCGCTGAAAATAGTGGGAGGCCAGTATTGAATTTGCAATTTCGTTCAAATACTTGCCAAATACGCGCTTTCAAATTAATTTCGTCATTTTATATATTTCTATTAGTTGGACTAATATTTTATTATTTTTTTGTAACAGTTGGACTGTACTCAAAATCATTAATTGAACAGTTAGACTGTTAGACAATTATGACCCATAGCATAACTGTTTGTACAGAACATGGTATTGTTGTACAAATTAACTATGTGACAAAGGAAATTGCTCTTTTATCATTTGTAATTGGATTACCAAGATACATAAATGATAAAAGTCCATATGATCAGTACCGGATTAATAAGATATGAGACAATATTAATGCACTAAGGTTTAATCATTAAATATCCCTAGTCGTAGTATTATCGAGACTGGACATCGATAATGTGAAATAGACTAGTATTGCACTTGTGCGCGTTATGGGAGCATAACGGCATAGTTCTCATATATTTAAGTATTGGATACTTATGCAAGTGTGATAGGAGGTTGTGTTTACTGATGGTACGGAAACAGCTTCGCTCTGGATAGACCCCTCGGAATCCCATTGGTAGAATGACTATGTGTCTATGGGAATCCAAATCAGGGTAGGTGTATTTGGTCTTAACTTGAGACTTGCATAGCTAATACTTGCGACAATCAGTATACTTTGGTTTTGGTCGTCCGGGGCTTTAACAGGTTCTGTGTACGCCTCTTCTGGGTATACTGAGAATCGTAGTGTATTGGGTGTGATGTCAAGATGGAAGTATCACTTCGGTCATATGGAGATGATGATCACGTAGGATACGGAACTAGTACTCTTTAGTACTGCAGTCAACGGGATAATATGACTAGGTCTTGATTATCCAATTATAGAGACTAGTTACCAGAGATCCGATATATGCTTCGTACGGGGCAGACACAATTCCAGCCCAAGGCCTAGCATGTGATATCGATACTGGATCGTAATACGCAATACTATTATACATACTACGCATGACATAGATTATATATTCCTTAAAGAATATTTCTGGAGAATTGGGTAGGCACGGTGCTTTGCTAGAAGCCAACCATTTCTTAATCGGTAAGAACGTGGTACCCCGGGTACGCACGTGTTTGGATAGTCCGACGACCAGATTTACTGCCAACATATCCAAGGATCTCATGGGTCGCTTCCCAAAGATTCATCGATGACGTATGACTCGAACATAATTAATCTGGGATTATTTATAAGAGAGAGAAAAATAATCTAGGATTAATTGCGAAACGATTTTATCTGGGATAAAATTCAATTAAGGAGGAGAGACGATTAATTCTGAATTAATCGATAAAATAATATATTCGATATATTAAATGAAATTATATTTCATAACGAAATTAAAATTGGATTTTAATTCGGGCGAACGAATTAATTTAGAATTAATTCGCAAGCGACCTTGAATAGTAATTTTGCTAGGCATAATTATTTAATTAAATTTGATTTAATTACGTCACAACGAAAAATTCGTTAATTCGGAATTAACGAACCCGAGCCCGTAATGTGTTTACGGGCCCACTCAGATTTTGTATTAAAGTGGGGCCCACAAGTCACATCACCTAGTCAACTTTATCTTACTTTTTGTTGATGTAAGTTGTTGGAGATGGCTTGTTTCTTACACAAGCTTGACTTGTGAAAG
Source organism: Zanthoxylum bungeanum (assembly GCA_019454045.1). NCBI lineage: Eukaryota > Viridiplantae > Streptophyta > Magnoliopsida > Sapindales > Rutaceae > Zanthoxylum > Zanthoxylum bungeanum. The sequence continues at coordinate 9,033 of SKCR01044364.1, forward strand.
ACCTTTACTAACTTTGGAAGTTTGGTAATTGATTAATTGATTTTGGAAAATCAAAAACACATTCTCTCATCTCTCCTCTCTTCTCCTTGGCCGAAAATGAGACTCCATTTTTCTCTCAAATAGGCGTGAAGCTTGGCTTCATTTCTTCTTGATTTTGCTTCAAAAATCTCAAGAGCTAGCACTCAAAGAATCATACAAAGGTGATAGGGAAACTACTCCCATGAGTTTGGAATTCATTCACCTAAGCTTCGAGCTCAACATACAATAAAAGGAGGAGCTTGGAGCACTACACAAAGGAGCAAAATTTTGAAATCATACATCCTCATAACCGATCAAAGTGAGAAATTTTTCCGCAAACTTCTTTGATTATTCACACATGGTTTATGTTTAATATGATCTTGGCTAGTTCTTAGAGAACCCAACATAGACTATTGCAATTAAGATGGCCGGAAAGATCAACGTTAGGGACATTATCATTGGAAAAAATGTCTTTAATGGTGCAAACTTTCCTGACAGGGATATGAACCTCAGGATTATCCTGGGGGCTGAGAAGATGCTCTATACAATAGAGAGACCTCTCAAGCCTAAGCCCGAAATTGAGCAGCCGCTTGAGCTTGAGCTTTGGAAGACTCATAGCGATGACAACTCAACTGCTCAATCTGTCATGCTTGCTACAATGACCCCATAATTTCGTCGTCAAAACAAGGGATTGGATCCCTATGAAATGATGTTGAAATTGAGGGACCTTCATCGACTCTAACCTTAGATCGCAGAGGTACGAATTGCAGAAGAAGCTCTTTCTCTCTCGTATGTCAGAGGGTACATCTGTCGAGCACCATGTGTCACAGATGATTGCTGACATCGAACAGCTGGACAGCTCAGCTTAGTCTTCGAGGCTAAGACTTCTATAGATTTGATCTTTTAGTCTCTGTCTAACAGCTGGGGCAGGTTCATCATGAACTACAATATGATGAACCAAGAAAATACTCTTGGACAGTTGATGACAATACCGAAAGAGGCAGAAAAAGAGCTTTTGAAGGGCAAAAAGCGCGAGGCGCACTTCGCTTCGACATCTCAGTCTGCCAAGGCTTGGCCAAATGCTTCTGGAGGCATGAAGAAGAAGAAGAAAAGAAAGGGCAAGGCCAAATCATCAAAGTCTTATGGGAAGGCAAAGAACAAATCCTAAGATGTATGTCTGCAGTGTGGCAATTGGGGTCACTGGAAGCGTGACTGCCGTGAGTTAAAGGCGCACATGATGGAAGTGAAGGCGGGCAAGGCTCCGGCATCAGGTATGTTTGTTATTGAAATAAACATGTCTACTTCTAGTTTTAAAAATTGGATTTTTGATTCTGGTTGTGGTACTCATATATGTACTGATGTGCAGGATCTGCAGAATAGCAGGAGACTGGATTTAGGAGAGATCGACCTCTGAGTTGGAAATGGGACTAGAGTCGCCGTTTTGGCTGTTGGGACCTATATTTTGGAACTGCCCTCGGGGCATGTACTTAATTTATCAAACTGTTATTATGTACCTAGTTTGACTAGAAACATTATATTTATATCTTGCTTAACCCAATGTGGGTATACTTTTGTATTCAGAAAACACATGATGTTTTGTTTATAAAATGATTTTGAGATATGCAGTGCTGATGTTAATAATGGTCTTTATATTTTGAATATATCAATCTCAAACATATAACATGACAAACAAAAGGCTTAAATTAAGTAACAAAGATGAAACTTATATGTGGCATTGTCGTCTGTGACATATTAACAAGAACCGTATATCCACACTTTCAAAGAGTGGATACTTGGACGGATTTGATCCAAATTCATATGACATATGCGAATCTTTTTATTAAGCAAAATGCCTAAAACACCCTTTAGCGGTAAAGGTGCATGTGCCACCGAACTGTTAGCCCTCGTTCATAGTGACGTATGTGGGCCCATGTCTATCCAGGTTAGAGGTGGATATGAATACTTTGTATGGTTATGTGTATCTTATGAGTCACAAGTCGGAAACCTTTGAGAAATTCAAAGAGTTTCGACATGAAGTAGAAAAAACAGACCGGTAAAAGTATTAAAATATTACGGTCGCACCGTGGTGGAGAATACTTAAGCAATAAGTTTCTTGATTACTTGAAAGAGTATGGTATTCTTTAACAGTGGACTCCTCCTGAAACACCTTAATTAAATAGTGTGTCTGAACAAGAAACCGAACTTTGTTAGACATGGTAAGGTCTATGATAGATCGCACTGACTACCAATTTCCTTCTGGGGATATGCATTGAACAGTGCAATACTTATTTGGAATAAGGTTCCGTCAAAGTTCTGTTCAATAGACTCCATATGAAATATAGACAGGAAAGAAACCGGGTTTTCTCATTCCTGAAGATTTGGGGATTCTGGGCACGTTAAACGTTTTGGATTGTACCAAACTAGAACCCAAATCGGATAAGTGCCTATTTGTAGGTTATCATAGGAAACCAAAGGATATTACTTCTACCACTCACAAGAGAACAAGGTATTTGTTGCTCTACATGCGGTTTTCCTCGAAAAGGAATTCCTAAATGTAGTGGTAATTGGGAGAAAGTAGAACTCGATGAAAATCGGAGTGATACTGTTCCTGGCACCGACTCCTAATGGAACACGAACAGTTCATCAGGGATGAGACTGTACCACAATCTTCTAATACACAAGAATCACGTAGGTCGGAGAGAGTTAGAAAACAACCTGAGAGGTATACGTTTCTTATCTCACCTCACGTAGATATTAATCTTATTGAGGATAATGATCCGGCTATGTATGAGGAAGCGATACAAGATATCGACTCCGCTTTATGGCAAGAAGCCATGTAGTCTGAAATAGATTCCATGTATACCAACCAAGTTTTTGTTGGACAGTTATGGCCATAGCATCACTATTTATACAGATCATGGTGTTGTTGTACAAATTAACTTTGTGACAAAAGAGATTGCTCTTTTATCATTTGTAATTAGATTACCAAGATGTATAAATGATAGAAGGTCCATATGATTAGTTCCGGATTGAGATGATATGAGACAGTATCAATCCATAAGGGTTTAATCATTAAATATCCCTAGTCGTAGTATTATCGAGATTGGACATCGATAATCTGGAATAGACTAGTATTACACTTTGTGCACGTTGTGGGAGCATAACGACATAGTAGGAGGTTGTGTTTACCGATGGTACGAAAACAGCTTCGCTCTAGATAGACCTCTCGGAATTCCATTGGTAGTATGACTATGTGTCTATGGAAGTCCGAATTAGGGTAGGTGTATTTGGTCTTAACCTGAGACTTGCACCGCTAATACTTGCGACAATCAATATACTTTGGTTTTGGTCATCTAGGGCTTTAACAGGTTCTGTGTACGCCTCTTCTGGGTATATTAAGAATCGTAGTGTATTGGGTGTGATGTCGAGATGGAAGTATCACTCCAGTCATAGTGGAGATGATGATCACGTAGGATACAGAACTGGTTCTCTTATATGCTGCAGCTATCGGGATATTATGACTAGGTCATGTTTAATCCGATTATAGAGACTAGTTACCAGAGATCTGATATGTGCTTCGTACGGGACAGACACAATTCCAGCCCCACGCTTTGCACCTGACATCCGATGCTGGATCGAAATGCACAATACTACGTATACTACGCCTGATATAGATCACATATTCTAGTAAGAATATTTTCTGGAGAATTGGGTAGGCACAGTGATTTGCTAGAAGCCAACCATGTCTTGTAAATCGGTATAAACGTAGTACTAGATACTTACTTGTTCGATAGTCTGACGACCCGGATTTACTGCCAACATATCCGGGGATTCTCATGGGTCGCTTCCCGAAGATTCACCGATGACGTATGACTCGCACTTTATTAATCTGGGATTATTATAAGAGAGATAAAATTAATTTGGGATTAATTACGGAGATATTTTATCTGGGATAAAATATTAATTAAGAGAGAGAACGATCAATTTGGAATTAATCGATAAAATAATATATTCGATATATTATACGAAATTGGATTTCGATATATTAATTAATTAGATTTAATTTCGTCGCACGGAAAATTCGTTAATTCGGAATTAGTGAACCTGAGCCCGGGAGTGTTTGTGGCGCACTACTCGCATTGCGAATTTAGTGCGGCCCACAAGTCACATCAAGCGTCAAATCATTATTCAATCAATTGATGTGATGTCTAGTCACTTTGAGTAATGTGACAACTTGTCACTTGTGATTGATGGTGGTAGTTGGAAAGCATTAAATGATTTTGGGCTCCAAAATTTTATTTGATTTTTTGAAAGCCTTTACAAACTTTTGGATGAGAATTTTTGGTATAGGTTTTTAGAAAAGCAAAACCAAAAACACTTCACTTTCTCCCCTTCTATTCGGCCAAGGGCCAAAAATCTTCTCTCCCAATTTTTGGCAAGGCCGGAAAATTACAAGTAATGAAAAGGAAATTTGTGGCAATTTTTCCTATGCTAGCACATGAAGAGTCATCCTAAGGTGATAGGGAACTAACTTATGAGCATGGAATCACCAAATAAAGCTTGGAGCTTGGAGATCCTTCCATGGTGGTGGCCGAAAATTGGAGCACAAAGATTGGTGATTGGCGAGAGTTCAAGGAGCTTAAAGCTTGAAGATTTTTGTTGTTCCTCGCATCGCAAAGCCGTTCAATGTGAGTATGCTTCCGCCATGCTATTAGATGTATTCGCATATGATTTCTTGCTTGAAATAGATCTTGGGACTTAAAGAAACCCAACAATGGTATCAGAGCCATTTTGAGCATGAAACTTGATTAGGGTAAAATTGGGCAAAATTGATTTGAGCATGTTTGAGTGAAATTGATTGTTTGGATATGCTTAAATTATGATACATAGTGTTATGCATTGTCAATTTGATGAAAATTGGATTGGATAAATTTTCCCCAAATGTTTGGCTTGGCCGAATACTTTGTTGCCCTAATGTCATGGTATTTTGTGATTTTGATCATTGGATGAGTTGAAATCATTTGGGAAATGTTGATTGTGGATTTAATTGGATTGAAACCGAATCGGACAAAGAAATCCCCATAATGCCGTGACATTGAAGCATCAAAATGATATGATTTTTTGATTCAAATGTGTTGGACATGTGTTGATGATAATGAGCATAATTAATTGAGTGAATAGTATTTTGAAATGTTAATTGGTTAATTTAATTAATTATGGAATATACTTAAAATTAATTAATTGTGAAATTTGGAATTTTGTAAGTTAATTAATTGGGCCAAATTTGGAATGGGCTTGTAAAGTTGTAATTGGGTTTAATGGGCTTGGTTGGGCCAAGTTTGGTTTAGGCTAATTGGTTGGATCCAATTGGGCCCAAAACCATATCCATAAAGTCCAATTATGACTTAATGGACCTTTAACTTTAATTGGGCCTAATGGGCCTAAATTGGTTTTCTTGGCAAATAAGGGTGATTCCTTAAATGGGCTTTGGTATTTGGGTTTGACCCATATTAAATAATGTGTTTAATATTTAATTTGGAATTAAATAATGAATTAGTATCAAATACAAATTAAATTGGATTTAATGTTGTAGTTTAATATAATCGTGAATTCGTACTTTGAGTACTTATTCGCAAAACGAGTTTGACTCGCGCAAAATCAAATCGTTGTTTAAACATTGGATGGTCATTAATATTCAGATTAATTAATTGGCTTAGATTGATTGATAACATGCTTGTGTGAATACATGGATGCGATGTATGAATAATGTATATCGGATGGATATTAGATGGGTGAAGGCAATTTTGGAAATTGTTGTAATAAATTTAGAATTTATTAATTGGACCTGCATGTCCAGCCTATTACCTCTTGACTCTATGTATTTCTCTTCTCACCTATTCCCCTCAATGTAAATGAGGTTTCTTTAGAAGTGTTATTTAATTGGGTAGAAGTAATACTTATGCTAGCGGGAGAGAGGAAATGGAGAGATTTGTTCTAGGAACAATGTGTTTAAATATCCATCTGTATATCATTATTATATTTATTTACGCATCTTATTCTGTGTTTAGAATGCATGTTTAAGGGTGTATGATGATGAGACCTTAACAAAGATAATTAATTGGTTGCCAATTACACGCAAAAAACCCTCACAACATATTAAGCGTTTGTCCTTCCATTGAGTGATTCTTACTCAAGATCCAAGACTGGCACTGGTTTGTTGGCCAAAGTCAAGACCTTTTTCCGTCGCGGATGTGTTTGAATCATGAAGGCTTTGTTCATATCGGTGTCTTGTCCAAGTTGTGATTTGTTGGCAAAGTCAAGATCATTTCTTGTTCATCGACATCGATTACGAAGCTTTCCATAGTTAATGGGTGCTGCTTAACTGGGATCACTAATTTTGTTGTGCCAAAGCCAAGGCTTAGTCGATTCAGAGGAAAAGGTTAGGCAATATATTGGATATATTGGCATATATAGGATATGTTTCAGACTTGGATGTCCACCTACTGGATCTAGGAATTGGATGGGATCCAATTGATCTTAGAGATCACCTAGTTAATTATCATACAATTTGTTGGCCAAAGTCAAGATTGTGTGTTATTTAACGGGATCCTAGCCCACTAGGAAACAAGGTTTCCCGAGTACTCAATAGAGGGTTAGAGGCTCGCCGAAAAATAGTGGGAGGCAAGTATTAAATTTGCAATATTCGTTTAGTTACTTGCCAATACGCGCTCATTTCAAATTTTTTGTCGTTACATTAATATATTAGTTGAACTAATATCATTGTTTTAATTAAAACAGTTGGACTGTATTCAAACTACTTCAATTATAGTTGATTTTATAATTGGATTATAGTAATCAATATATTTGAATTTAACCTATTAAATTATAGTTGATTATATAGTTAGACTATAGTAATCATTATAATAAATACTACCTAAAATCGTTGATTGGATAGTTGGACTATAGCAATCAAGATAAATGAAAGATTAGTGTGGTAAAATATAAACCTGGGTGAAAATATTTTGAACGACTTAATTTTCAAATTTGGAATAAAACTTCAGGATAGTCCTGAAAACTAAGAAGTTACTTTATTTTATAAAATAACATCTTAGGCCTAAGCCCGGAGTTAAGCAAATAGTAGAACATGATATTTGGAATATTCATGTGATGATAACTTTAGTGCTTAATCCATTATGCTTGCCGCAAAGACTCCTTAATTTCTTAATCAGAACTAAGGATTAGATCTTATAGTATGATAGTGAAATTGAAGGATCTTCATAGATCTATCTTTAGATCTTAGAAGTTCTAAATTGCAATAGTAAACTCTTGGAGAGTTATTGGCTATTCTCAAGGAGATAAAGCCAAAGTTTGTAATAAGGCAAGAAGCGCAAGGCGCATCTTACTTCAACATCCTAGAAGGCCATGGCTTGGCTAAAGGCTTATGGGGTGTGGAAAAGGGGCAAAGCAAAATCATCACTGTCTTCTAGGAAGACAAAAGACATATCCCAAGATGTCTGCCTAAAATGTGGCAAACGGGGTTACAGAAGCGTGACTGCCGTATGGACAAGGCAGACATGAAGGAAGTGAAGACGGTGCTAGGCTCCGAATTCAAATATATTTGTCATAAATATGTTCACTACTAGTATTAAAATTGGATTTTAGACTAAGTGTGGTACATTAATATATACTGGTGTGCAGTATCTGCTGATTAGCAGGATACTGACTTCAGTTGAGATTAATCTGCGAATCGGAAACGAGACGAGAGTTGCTGTTTTGACCGTAGAGACCTAAGTTTGGGAACTACCCTTCGGGTGTGTACTTAAATTAGGAAACTGTTACAATGTAATTAGTTTGACTAGAAACATTATCTTTATATCAGAGTATAATCCGTTGCGGATATACCTTTATATTCTAGAACACTAAAGTGTTTCATTTTATAAAGATGATATTGAGATAAACACATTAAATGTGAATAACAGTATTTATATTTTGAATATAAATAAATCTCAAACATATAACATGACAAACAAATACCTCAAACTGATTTGATCAGATGAGACTTATTTGTGGCATTGTTGTCTGGGACACAATTAACAAGACTCGTATATCCACACTTTTTAAGAGTGGATACTAGGGCGGATTTGATTCTATTCAAATAATGTCTACGAATCTAGTTTATTAGGCAAAGTGCCTATAACACCTTTTACTTGGTAAAAGTGCAAGTGCCATCGATTTGTTAACCCTCGTTCATAGTGACATAAGTGGGCCAATATCTAGCTAGGCTAGAGGTGGATATGAATATTTCGTGACCTTTATGGATGTGGCATCGCGTTATGGTTATGTGTTTCTTTTGAAACACAAATCGGAAACTTTTAGAGTTTCGATACGAAATAGACAAACAGATCTGCTAAAGTATTAAACACCATGATTGGACCATGATGAAAATACTTAAGCAGTAAGTTTCTCAAATACTTGAAAGAGTATAGTATTCTTTCAGTGAGGACTCCTCCCGGAACACGTCAATCTGACGGTGAGTCCGAACAGAGAAACCGAATTTTGTTAGACATGATAAGGTTAATCATGAGTCGCTCTGAGCTACCATTTCCTTTAATGGATACGCATAAACAATGCAAAACTTATTTTGAATAAGGTTCCATAAAAATCTGTTAGACAGACTTCATATTAGATATGAACAGGAAAGAAACAGGGTTTTCTTATTCCTGGTGATTTAAGAATGTTGGGCATATGCTTGGATGATACCAAACTAGAACCCAAATCGGATAAATGCCTAAGTTGTGGGTTATCCTAGGGAAACCAAAGTATAGTATTTATACAACTCATAAGAGAACAATGTAATTGTTGCTCGCCATGCGGTTTTCCTAAAGAGGAATACCTATATGCAGTGGTAAGTGGGAGGAAAGTAAAACTCGATGTAAATCAGAGTAATACTGTTCCAGGCATCGATTCCTTAATGGAACACAAATAGTTCATCAGGGATGAAACTATACCATAATCTTCGAATACACAAGAACCGCGTAAGTCGGAGAGAGTCAGAAAATAACCTGGGGTATAGGTTTCTGATCTCACCTCATAAAGATGTCAATCTTATTGAGGAATACGAACTGACTACGTATAAGGAAGTGATACAAGGTATCGACTCCCTATTATGGCCAAAGTGCCATGATATCTGAAATGGATTCCATGTATATCAACTAAGTTTGGACACTAGTTGATGTACCAGAAGGCATTGTGCCTATTGGTACAATATAAGTCTTCAAGGAAGACATACATGGAAGGCAACAAACCAACGTACTAAGCTAGGCTTGTAGCGAAAAGGTATCGTTATCAACATTGTGTCGATTACGATGAAATCTTTTACCTATTGTCATGGTTAAATCCATTTGGATAATGCTTGCTGATGTTGCATGTTTCATTTATGAAATATGGCAGCTGAACGTCGAAATCGCTTTCTTTAAACAGAAACCTTTTGGAGGATGTTTACAACATCCTGACGGTTTTTTCATACCAAAACAAGCAAACAAGGTTTGCAGGTATTCGATCCATGTATGGATTGAAGCAAGCATTGAGTTCTTGGAATTATCGTTTTGATGTAATCATAATGGTATATGATTTGATTCAAAAACGAAAATGATTCTTTTGTATATAAGAAGGTTTGTGGGAGCGCACTGACAATGAATGTCCTAAGTAATGATGACATGTCATTTCTTGGAAATGATATTCCAGTAATACAATCGGTGAAAGCTTGGCTTTCAAGAAAATTCTCCGTAGAATTCTTGGGAGAGACAACATTTGTTCTAGGAATAAAGATCTACTGGGATAGATCTAAAAGTTGTTCGAACTCTCCGAGTACTCGTGCATTGATATAAATGTACGTGACCCGGTGTCTCATATACTTTGAGCATATGGAGTCACAATCAGGCCAATCCAAGTGATAGTCACTGGATTGATGTTAAGAACATCCTTTATTTTCTTAGACGAACTAAGGATGCTATCTTATACTATGGAGAAGGAGAACTTGAAGTGACTGGGTTCACTGTTGCAAGTTTCCTAACCGATGATAATGACTATAAGTCGTAACAACGGTACTATAAAGTTTGAATAACGGAACAGTGAGCTGAAAATCTTCCATGCAAGATATTGTTACCGAATAAACAACAAAAGTGGATTATTGTTGCAGCTGAGGCAGCAATAGAAACCATTTAGGTCGATAATAATCCTAATTAGATTAGGAGTAGTTTTGTTAGCAGATGAGCTAGGCTACAGCACAGGCTAAAGAATTAATGGTCTCATCAACGATCCAGATATATACTTCAATTATTCATCTGATTCGTTCGGATCATACATCGTGGCGATGTGATGATCGAATAAATCGCATCAGATGATAATTATGCAAATCCACTGACGAATGCATTTCCTAAGCAGAAGTTTGAGCGAACTGTACATAGTTTGGGTGTATGACACTTGAGTGATTGATTATAGGCCAAGTGGGAGATTGTTGGACAGTTATGGCCAATAGCATCATTATTTGTACAGATCATGGTGTTGCTGTACAAATTAACTATGTGACAATGGAGATTGCTATTTTATCATTGTAATTAGATTACCAAGATGTATAAATGATAGAAGGTCCATATGATTAGTTCCTGATTGAGATGATATGAGACAGTATCAATCCATAAAGGTTTAATAATTAAATATCCCTAGTCGTAGTATTATCGAGATTAGACATCGATAATGCGGAATAGACTAGTATTACACTTGTGCGCATTGTGGGAGCATAACGACATAGTTCTCATATATTTGGGTATAGGATACTCATGCAAGTGTAATAGGAGGTTTTGTTTACCGATGGTACGAAAACAGCTTCGCTCTGGATAGACCCCTCGGAATTCCATTAGTAGTATGAATATGGTCTATGGAATTCCGAATCGGGTAGGTGTATTGGTCTTACCTGAGACTTGCACCACTAATACTTGCGACAATCAATATAATTGGTTTTGCGCGTCCAGGCTTTAAAAGGTTCTGTGTGTTGGATAAAATGACCCATAGCGTCACTATTTGCACAGATCATGTGTGTTGTTGTAGCAAATTAACTATGTGACAAGGAAATTGCACTCTCATCATTTGTGATTAGATCACCATATATATATAAATGAAGAGAGGTCCATATGATTAGTTCCTGGATTGAGATGATATGAGACAGTATCAGTCCACGAAGGATTAATCATTAAATATCCCTAGCCGTAGTGTTATCGAGACTGGACATCGATAATGCGGAATAGGCTAGTATTGCACTTGTGTGCGTTGTGAGGGCACAACGGCATAGTTCTCATATATATAAGTGTTGGATACTTATGCAAGTGCGATAGGAGGTCGTGTTTCACCGATGGTACGGGAAACAGCTTCGCTCTGGATAGACCCCTCGGAATCCCATTGGTATTATGACTATGTGTCTATGGGAGGCCGAAATCAAGGTAGGTGTGTATAGTCTTAACCTGAGACTTGCATCGCTAATACTTACGATAATCGATAAACTTTGGTTTTGGTGGTAGGGGACTTTTAACAGGTCTGAGTACACCACTTCTGGGTTTATCAGAGAGTCGTTGAGTATTGGGTGTGATGTCAAGACGGAAGTGTCACTTCAGTCAATTGGAGTTGATGTCACGCAGGATACGGGTACTAGTGCTTTTGAGTGTGCGCAACCAATCGGGATATTGTGACCAGGTCATGTATATCCGATTATAGAGACTATGTTACCAGACATCTGATATGTGCTTCGGAGGGGAGGAAGACACTTATCCAGTCCCCCAGCCCTAGCACGTGATTATCCGATACTGGGCGATATGCATAATACAATTGTATACTACGCTTGATACAGATCTTTGATATCTTTAATGGATATGTCCGGAGAACTTGGTAGACTTGGTGCTTTGCTAGGAGTCGACCTTGTCTCGTAAATCGGTAGAAACGTAGTACTTGGTACGTACGTGATTCGGATACTCCGACGACCGTATTTACTATCAACTTATCCGGGGATCTCATGGGTCGCTTCCCGATAATCCACCGATGACGCACAACTTGCACTCTTGAATAATCTGGGATTATCTAGAAGAGAGAGAAATTAATCTAGGATTAATTACGGAGATATTTTATCTAGGATAAAATATCGTCTAGAGAGAGATAACGATTAATTTAGAATTAATCGATGAATTAATATATTCGATATATTAAACGAAATTAGATTTCGACGCGTAATTAAAATTAGATTTTAATTCGGGTGAACGAATTAATTTAGAATTAATTGATTAGCGACGTGAATGGTGAATTCGCTAGGCGTAATCATCTAATTACGACGCGACGGAAAAAATCGTTAATTTGGAATTAACGAACTGGAGCCCGAGTGTGATTGCGAGCGCATTCGTATTTCGAATTCGAGTGCGGCGACGCAAGTCACATCAAGCATCAAATCAATCGTCACATCAAGCGTCAAATCAAAAGTCACTTTGAGTGATTGATTGATTTGATTAATGGATTGAGTGAAAGACACTCAACATGTCACTTTATTAAAGTTGATATAACTTGATGGACATTGATTTTGAGTGTGGAACACTCAAGCTAATTACATTCAATTTATTTGACCTTTTAAAAGTTAAAATGAATTGGTAAATCATTTAATATTTTTGAAAATATATAAACAAATGATTTACAACTTTTGTAATAAATTAACACATTTCTTTCTCTCTCATTTTCTCTCTTCCTCTCACGCAAACCAGAAACATTTCTTCACTGGTTTTGAACCAGAAAAACGTGAGCTTTAAAGGAAGCAAGAGTGGGTTTTCATGGTGAAAATCAAGTGCTAGCACACTTACAAGTCTTGCGAAGGTGGTAGGGAGGTTCGACCATGAGCCGGGATCCATCCAACGAACTAGGAGCTGCATTTTTCATCTCAAAATTCTATTTTTGGAGGCAGTGGACTGCATGCAGTAGGCTTCCATGGCAGTGCGTTTTTGGGTTCATTTGTCTTCAAATCGACTCAACCAACCAATGTAAGTATTCCGCTATCTTCATTGGTGTATTCATGCTTGATTACATGTCTTGTTTGATCTTGGGACCTAGATTAAAACCAACAAATGGCATCAAGAGCTAAGGTTCAAGCATGAAAAAATGTAGGGCTTAAAATTGGGTATTTGGATTTGAGCATGTTTTATAAATTGGATGTTTAAAGCATGCTTAATATATGTTATATTGAAGATTGATATGATCAATTTCAACAAAATGTGATGGATCAATTTTGCCCCAATTTGAAGTGTTGGCCGAATGTGTATGTATTGTGTTAATCTTGGATTTTTCATTTTATTCATTGGATGAGTTATAATGATGTAGGATAATGTTGATTTGAGATTGAATTGGATTAATTTGAATTGGAATAAAATCCCCAAATACTTACCTTGGCCGAATGTTGAAGAATGTTTGGAAATTGGAATTTTTTCATTTTGGTTCATTGGATGAGTTTTAATGATGTTGGTGATGTTATTTGAAGTTAATTAGATTGAATTTGAATTGAACAAATATCCCCAATTTGCTTCACTTGGCCGAATGTGTGGATGATTTTGGATTCTTGGAATTTTCGGTTTTGGTTCATTTGATGAGTTAGAATCATGTAGGATGATGTTAATTTATGGTCAATTGGATTGTACTTTGAATTGAACATAAATCCCCAAAATTCTCATGTTGGCCGAATGGGTGTATGCCCACAAATGTCTTGGTAATTTTGATTTTGTGACATTGGATGTATATGTAATCAAATTGGATGGTGATTTAATGTCGATTGTGGGTTCGGTGGATTGAAACCAAATCGGACACAAAAATCCTCCTTGGCCGAGAGCTTTGTAGCATGTAAATGGGTTTGATTTTTCAATTGTATGTTGGACATGTAATAATGAATTGAGTATGATTAATAGGACTAATTTAGTGTTTTAGAAATATTGATTTAGTTTATTAATCATGTAATACACTTTAGTTTAATTGAATATGAAATTGGATTTTGTATATTTAATTAATTGGGGCCTAATTTTGGAAATTGGACTTTAATGTTGTATTTGGGCCTATTGGGCTTGATTTATCAAGTTGGATTTAGGCCAAATGGATTGGATCCAATTGGGCCCAAAAACCTAACCATAAAGCCCAAATGCAACTAATGAACCTTTAAAGTTCAATTGGGCCTAATGGGCCAAGATTGATTTATGGGCTTATGGGGTAAATCCCGGATTGGACTTTGGTTATCGGTTTGACCCGAGTTGACCAAAAGTCCACGCCTTAAGAAATCAATTAAAAGCCCATTGGACTTTAATTGAATTGACGTTGGACGTTAATCGGTCTTGAGACGCGTTACGATTAAATTTGGAATTTAAATCGTTAAAAGGTTATTAAATAAAAGTGTAATATTTAATTGGAATTGAATAATGAATTAGTATTAAACACATATTAAATTTGATTTAATGATGTAGTTTAATTTAATTCATGAATTCGTACTTTAAGTACTTATTCGCAAAAACGAGTTTGACTCGAACAAAATCAAATCGTGTTTGAACATTGGATGATCACTTAATTATCAGATTAATTAATTTGATTAGATTGATTGATAGCATGCTTATGTGTGTGATACGTGGTGTGTTTATAAATAATGTATATCGGATGGATATTAGTCGGGTGGGCAATTTTTGAAATTGTTGTAATAAATTCGATTTATTAAATTGGACTGCGTGTCCAGCCTTATCACCTCTATTCTCTTGTATTCTATTCTCACTATTCCCCTCTATGTATATGAGGTTTCTTTAGAAGTGTAGTGTAACGGGTAGAAGTAATACTAGTGCTAGCTTGAGTGAGAATGGGAGAGATTTGATAGGATCAATGTGTAAAGTATCCATCCGCATATCATTATTATTTATTTTCATACTCGCTTTATTATGTATTTAGAATGCATGTTTAAGGGTGTATGATGATGAGACCTTAACAAAGATAATTAAATTGGTAGCCAATTACACGTGAAAAACCCTCGTTCGATATTAAGCGATTATCCTTCCATTGAATGATTCTTGTTCAAGATCCGATTGGCATGGTTTGTTGGCCAAAGTCAAGACCTTGTCAATTATGGATGTATTTGAATCATGAGGGTTTTGTTCCACATCGGTGTCTTGTCCAAGTTGTGATTTGTGGCCAAAGTCAAGATCACTCTTGTCCAACGACATTGATTACGAAACTTTCCTTGTCAATGGGTCCCGCTTAACTGGAATCATTAGGTTTGTTGTGCCAAAGCCAAGGCCTAGATGATTCGGAGGATAAGGTTAAGAAAATATATTAGATACATTGGCATAAGTAATTGTTTAGGACTTGGATGTCCACCTAACCGGATCTAGGAATTGGATGGATCCAATTGATCTGTGAGATCTACCTAGTTAAATAGTATACAGCTTGTTGGCCAAAGTCAAGGTTGTATGTTATTTAATAGGATCCTAGCCCACTAGGAAACATGGTTTCCCGAGTACTCCACAGAAGGTTAGAGGCTCGACGAAAAATAGTGGGAGGCAAGTATTGAATTTGCAACATTCGTTCAATACTCGCCATACGCGCTCAACAAATATCACTCGTCATATTAATCAAAAGTATTAGTTGGACTAATATTTTATGTTGTTTTAAAAATATTTATATATAGTTGGACTATATACAAACTCATTCAATATATAGTTGATTTTATAATTGGATTATAGTAATCAATATAATTGAATTAAAATTATAGTTGATTCTATAATTAGATTATAGTAATCAATATTAAAATTATAGTTGATTAAATAATTGGATTATTGTAATCATTATAATAAATAGTACCTTATTAAAATTGATTAAATAGTTGGACTATTGAAATCAAGAAAGAATTGAAAAGTTGAATATTTAAAATATATAATTGGATTAATGTTTTAAATGATTTAATTTTCAAATTGGGAATAAATAATAGGTTAATTTATTTGATAAAATAACTTATTATGACTAGGCCCATAATTAAGCAAATAAGTAGAGCATAAAATCTTTGGAAGATTATATGATGATGACTTCAGTGCTTAATTAATATACTTATCATAAATCTATCTTTAGATTTAAAAGTATTGAAATGCAATTAATAATAGAGAATTGATTTGACTATTCTAGTGGAGAGAAGTCAAAGTTTGCAATTGGGCGAGTTGCACAAGGTGCACATCATTTCGATATTCTAAAACCCAAGGCTTGGCCAAAGGTTTGTGAAATATTAAAAAAAATAATTGACATATCCCAAAGTGACTACCATTTGGATATGGAAGACACGAAGGAAATAAAGAAAGGGCGAGGCTCTAACTTTAAAAATATTTGTCAAAGTTATGTTCACTACTAGTATTGAAATTGGATTTTAAATACTTAGTGTGGTACATAATATATATGTATTGATGTTCAGAATCCGCTATGAGCTGGATACTGACTTCAAGCCGAGATTTCTCTGCGAATCGGAAACGGGACGAAAGTCGCTGTTTCGACCGTAGATACCTAAATTTAGGAACTACCCTTTGGGTATGTACTTAAATTAGGAACTGTTATAATGTAACTAGTTTGACTGGAGACATTATCTCTATATCAGTGTTTAATCCGTTGCGGATAAACCTTTATATTGTAGAACACTAAAGTGTTTTATTATATAAAGATGATACTGAGATAAATACATTAGATGTAAATAACAGAATTTATATTTTGAATATAATAAAATCTCAACATATAAAAATGACAAAAAATAGCTCAAATTGATTTGATCAATAGAGACTTATTTGTGGCATTGTTGTCTAAGACACAATTAAACGAGACTCGTATATCCACACTTTTGAAGAGTGGGTACTAGGACTGATTTGACTGTTCAAATAAGGTCTGCGAATCTAGTTTATTAGGTAAAGTACCTAAATATACTATTTACTTGGTAATAGTATAAAGGCCACCGATCTGTTAGCCCTATTCATGGTGAAGTTAGTGGGCCCATATCTAGATAGGCTAGATGTGAATATGAATATTTCGTGACCTTAACGGATGTGGCATCACGTTATGGTTATGTATTTCTTTTGAAGAACACAAATCAGAAACTTTAAAGTTTCGACACGAATAAATAAATAGATCGGCTATAGTATTATTCCGCCTCGGTAAGACCGTAATGGAAAATACTTAAGCAGTAAAGTTTCATACGTACATGAAAGAGTACGGTATTCTTTCAAATAAGGACTCCACCCGAGACACGTCAGTTAGACGGTGTGTCCGAACAAAACCGAATTTTGTTGGACATGATAAGGTTTATCAGGAATCGCTCTGAGCTACTGTTTCCTTCAATAGGATATGTATTAACAGTGCAGAACTTATTTAGAATAAGGTTCCATATAAATCTGTTTGACAGATGTCATATAGGATATGAACAGGAAGAAACGGGGTTTCTCATTCCTGATAATTGGGTATGCCAGGCATGACGTTTGGATGATACCAAATAAAGACCCAAATTGGATAAGTGCCAATATAGGTTTTCCTAAGGGAAACCTTAAGTATAGTACTTGTAAATCTCACATGAGAACAATGTGATTGTTGCTCACCATGCGGTTTTCCTGAGAGGAATACCGATATGCAGTGGTCAGTGGGAGGATTGTGATACTCGATAAAAAAAATCGGAGTAATACTGTTCTAGGCACGAAGTCCGTAATGGAACATAAATAGTTCATCTATGATGAATCTATACCATTAATCTTCAAATACACAAGAAACTTGTAGATCGGATAGAGTCAGAAAACAACCTAGGGTATGAGTTTCTGATCTAACCTCATTAAGATGTCAATCTTATGGAGGTGTACCATCCGACTACGTTTTGAGGAAGTGATACGAGGTATCGACTCCCTATTATGGCAAAGTGCCATGAATCCGAAATGGATTCCATGTATAACAACTATTTTGGATACTAGTTGTTGTACCACAAGGCATTATGCCTATTGGTACATTAAATGTCTTCAAGGAAGACATATATGGAAGGCAACATACCAACGTACATAGCTGGGCTTTTAACGGAAAGGTATCGTTATCAACATTGTGTTAATAACGGTTCAACCTTTTACCTGTTGCCATGGTAAATCCATTTTGAAGATGCTTGTTGATAACTGTATATTTCATTTATGAAATATGTCAGTTACAAATCAAAATCGCTTTCCTGAAAAGGAAACCTTTTGGAGAATGTTTATAACATTCTGACGATTTTGTATAACCGACAAACAAGGTTTGCGGATTATTCAATCCATGTTTGGATAGAAGCAAGCATAAGGTTCTTGGAACTGACGTTTTGAAATAATCATAATGGTTTATGATTTAACTCAAAACAAAATAATTCTTGTGTATATATGGAGGTTAGTGGGAGGGCACTGACAGTGAAATTCCCATAAAACAATTGGTGAAAGCTTGGTTTTCATAGATATTCTTTCAATAGAAATTCTCCGTAGAATTCTGGGGAGTAACAACCTTTATTCAAGGAATAAAGATCTACTGGGATAGATTTGGTGTTGTTAACACTCTCTGGGAAATTGTACATTTAAAATGTACTTGTATTGGTGTCTCATACGCTTCGAGCATATGGAGTCACAATCGGCTCAATCCAAGTGATAGTCACTGGATTGAAGTTAAGAACATCTGTTAGTATCTCTGAGAACTAAAGATGCTATCTTTTACTATGGAGAAGGAGAACTTGAAGTGACTGGGATCACTGCAGCAAGTTTCCAAACGATTAAATACTACGGTACTATAAAGTTTGAATAACGTGATAGTGAGCTGGAAATCTTCCAAGCAAGATAACTGTTGCCGAATAAACAACAAACGCGGATTATTGCTGCAGCTGAGGCAGCAATAGAAGTCTTTTGGATTGAAATAAATCTAATTAGATTAGATATAGTTCTTTTAGCAGCTGAGCTAGGCGTCAGCACAAGCTAAGGAATTAAAGGTCTCATCGACGATCCAGATATATACTTCTGTATCATCTGATTCGTTCGGATCATACATCGTGGCGATGTGATGATCGTGTAAATCGCGTCAAACGATAATCAGACAAATCCGCTGACGAAAACCTTTCCTCAGCAATTTGAGCGAACTGTACATAGTTCAGGTGTAGGACACATGAGTGACTCGCTATGTGCCAAGTGGGAGATTGTTGGATAAAATGACCCATAGCGTCACTATTTGCACAGATCATTGTGTTGTTGTAGCAAATTAACTATGTGACAAGGAAATTGCACTCTCATCATTTGTGATTAGATCACCATATATATATAAATGAAGAGAGGTCCATATGATTAGTTCCTGGATTGAGATGATAAGAGACAGTATCAGTCCACGAAGGATTAATCATTAAATATCCCTAGCCGTAGTATTATCGAGACTGGACATCGATAATGCGGAATAGGCTAGTATTGCACTTGTGTGCGTTGTGAGGGCACAACGGCATAGTTCTTATATATATAAATGTTGGATACTTATGCAAGTGCGATAGGAGGTCGTGTTTCACCGATGGTACGGGAAACAGCTTCGCTCTGGATAGACCCCTCGGAATCCCATTGGTATTATGACTATGTGTCTATGGGAGGCCGAAATCAAGGTAGGTGTGTATAGTCTTAACCTGAGACTTGCATCGCTAATACTTACGATAATCGATAAACTTTGGTTTTGGTGGTAAGGGACTTTTAACAGGTTCTGAGTACACCACTTCTGGGTTTATCAGAGAGTCGTAGAGTATTGGGTGTGATGTCAAGACGGAAGTGTCACTTCAGTCATATTGGAGTTGATGTCACGCAGGATACGGTACTAGTGCTCTTGAGTGTTGCGCAACCAATCGGGATATTGTGACCAGGTCATGTATATCCGATTATAGAGACTATGTTACCAGACATCCGATATGTGCTTCGGACGGGGAAGACACTTATCCAGCCCCAGCCCTAGCACGTGATTATCCGATACTGGGCCGATATGCACAATACAATTGTATACTACGCTTGATACAGATCTTTGATATTCTTTAATGGATATGTCCGGAGAACTTGGTAGACTTGGTGCTTTGCTAGGAGTCGACCTTGTCTCGTAAATCGGTAGAACGTAGTACTTGGTACGTACGTGATTCGGATACTCCGACGACCGTATTTACTGTCAACTTATCCGGGGATCTCATGGGTCGCTTCCCGATAATCCACCGATGACGCACAACTTGCACTCTTGAATAATCTGGGATTATATAGAAGAGAGAGAAAATTAATCTAGGATTAATTACGGAGATATTTTATCTAGGATAAAATATCCTCTAGAGAGAGATAACGATTAATTTAGAATTAATCGATGAATTAATATATTCGATATATTAAACGAAATTAGATTTCGACGCGTAATTAAAATTAGATTTTAATTCGGGCGAACGAATTAATTTAGAATTAATTCATTAGCGACGTGAATGGTGAATTCGCTAGGCGTAATCATCTAATTACGACGCGACGGAAAAATCGTTAATTTGGAATTAACGAACCGGAGCCCGAGTGTGATTGCGAGCGCATTCGTATTTCGAATTCGAGTGCGGCGACGCAAGTCACATCAAGCGTCAAATCAATCGTCACATCAAGCATCAAATCAAAAGTCACTTTGAGTGATTGATTGATTTGATTAATGGATTGAGTGAAAGACACTCAACATGTCACTTTATTAAAGTTGATATAACTTGATGGACATTGATTTTGAGTGTGGAACACTCAAGCTAATTACATTCAATTTATTTGACCTTTTAAAAGTTAAAATGAATTGGTAAATCATTTAATATTTTTTGAAAATATATAAACAAATGATTTACAACTTTTGTAATAACTTAACACATTTCTTTCTCTCTCATTTTCTCTCTTCCTCTCACGCAAACCAGAAACATTTCTTCACTGGTTTTGAACCAGAAAAACGTGAGCTTTAAGGGAAGCAAGAGTGGGTTTTCATGGTGAAAATTCAAGTGCTAGCACACTTACAAGTCTTGCGAAGGTGGTAGGGAGGTTCGACCATGAGCCGGGATCCATCCAACGAAGCTAGGAGCTGCGTTTTTCATCTCAAAATTCTGTTTTTGGAGGCAGTGGACTGCATGCAGTAGGCTTCCATGGCAGTGCGTTTTTGGGTTCATTTGTCTTCAAATCGACTCAACCAACCAATGTAAGTATTCCGCTATCTTCATTGGTGTATTCATGCTTGATTTACATGTCTTGTTTGATCTTGGGACCTAGATTAAAACCAACACTGTGTACGCCTCTTCCGGGTATAATTAGAATCGTAGTGTATTGGGTGTGACGAGATGGAAATATCACTCCAGTCATAATGGAGATGATGATCACGTAGGATACGGAACTGGTTCTCTTATATGCTGCAGCTATCGAGATATTATGACTAGGTCATGTTTATCCAATTATAGAGACTTGTTACCAGAGATCCGATATGTGCTTCGTACCGGGCATACATAATTCCAGCCCCAGGCCTTGCACGTGACATCCGATGCTGGATCGAAATACGCAATACTACATATACTACGCCTGATATAAATCACATATTCCAGTAAGAATATTTCTGGAGAATTGGGTAGTCACGGTGCTTTGCTAGAAGCCAACCATGTCTTGTAAATCGGTATAAATGTAGTACTAGGTACTTACGTGTTCAGATAGTCTGACGACCGGATTTATTGCCAACATATCCAGGGATCTCATGGGTCGCTTCCCGAAGATTCACCAATGACGTATGACTCGTACTTTATTAATCTGGGATTAATTATTAGAGAGAGAAAATTAATCTAGGATTAATTACGGAGATATTTTATCTAGGATAAAATATTAATTAAAGAGAGAGAACGATTAATTTGGAATTAATCGATAAAATAATATATTCGATATATTATACGAAATTTGATTTCGACACGGAATTAAAATTAGATTTTAATTCGGGCGAACGAGTTAATTTAGAATTAATTCGCAAGCAATGTGAATAGTAATTTTGCTAGGCAAAGTTATTTAATTAAAATAGATTTAATTTCGTCGCAACGGAAAATTCGTTAATTCGGAATTAGCGAACCTGAGCCCGGGAGTGTTTGCGGGCGCACTCGCATTGCGAATTTAGTGCGGCCCACAAGTCACATCACCGTCAAATCACTAGTCAATCAATTGATGTGATGTCTAGTCACTTTGAGTGATGTGACAACTTGTCACTTGTGATTGATGGTGGTAGTTGGAAAACATTAAATGCTTTTTTGCTCCAAAATTTTATTTGATTTTTTGAAAGCCATTTACAAAATTTTGGATGAGAATTTTTGGTATTAGGTTTTTAGAAAACCAAAACCAAAAACATTTCACTCTTCTCTCTCCCTTCTATTCGGCCAAGGGGACAAAAATCCTTCTCTCCCAATTTTTGGCAAGGCCGAAAATTACAAGTAATGAAAAGGAAAATTTGTGGCAATTTTTCCTATGCTAGCACATGGAGAGTCTTCCTTGGAATCACCAAATAAAGCTTGGAGCTTGGAGATCCTTCCATGGTGGTGGCCGAAAATTAGAGCATAAAGATTGGTGATTGCTGAGAGTTCAATGAGCTTAAAGCTTGAAGATTTTTGTTGTTCCTCACATCGCAAAATTCGTTCAATGTGAGTATGATTCTGCCATGCTTCTTTGATGTATTCGCATATGATTTCTTGCTTGAAATAGATCTTGGGACTTAATAGAAACCCAACAGTTTGGACCCTGGTTGATGCACTTGAATGCGTAAAGCCTATTGGTTGTAAATGGGTCTTCAAGAATAAGACTGACATGGATGGTAACATACAAACATACAAAGCTAGGCTTGTAGCGAAAAGGTATCGTCAACGACATGGTATCGACTACGATGAAACTTTTTCACCTGTTGCCATGATTAAATCCATTCGGATAATGCTTGCTATTGCTGCATATTTCAATTATGAAATATGGCAGATGAACGTCAAAACCGCTTTCCTTAACAGAAACCTTTTGGAGGATGTTTATATGCAACAGCCTGATAGTTTTTTCGTACCAAAACATGCAAACAAGGTTTGCAAGTTAAATCGATCCATTTATGGATTGAAGCAAGCATCGCGTTCTTGGAACCAACGTTTTGATGATACCATAAAAGAATATGATTTCGTTCAAAACGAGGATGATCCTTGTGTATATAAGAAGGTTAGTGGGAGCGCACTGACATTCATTGTCCTTTACATAGATGATGTATTGCTTATTGGCAATGACATTCCCATGCTATAATCGGTGAAAGCTTGGCTTTCATTAAAATTCTCCATGAAAGATCTGGTAGGAGCAGCCTTTATTCTGGGAATAAAGATATACCGGGATAGATCTAGAAAGCTGCTTGGACTCTCCCAGAGCACATACATTGACAAAGTGTTGAAGAGATTCAACATGGATCAGTCTAAGAGGGGACTGTTTCCAGTGTCACATGGCGTCTCTCTATCTAAGGACACGAGTCCTAAAACTCAAGATGAGAGAGACAACATGAGTCGGATCCCGTTCGTTTCTGCAGTCGGATCGATCATGTATGTCATGATATGTACGTGACCTGATGTCTCGTATGCTTTGAGCTTGTGTAGTCGCTATCGGGCCGATCCAGGTGATGGTCACTAGGTTGCGGTTAAGAACATCCTTAAGTATCTTAGATGAACTAAGGATGCTTTCTTAGTCTACGAAGATGGAGAACTTGAGGTAACTGGGTTTACCGATGCAAGTTTCCAAACCGATAAAGACGACTGTAAGTCGCAATCCGGGTATATATTTTGTTTGAAGAACAGAGCAGTGAGCTGGAAATGTTCCAAGCAAGAGACTGTTGCTGATTCAACAACAGAAGCGGAATACATCGATGCAGCTGAGGCAACAAAAGAGGCAGTTTGATCAGTAAATTCCTAATTGGATTAGAAGTAGTTCCGTTAGCAGCTGATCTCGTTCCTTTATATTGTGATAATAACAAGGCTATAGCGCAGGCTAAGGAACCGCGGTCTCATCAAAGATCCAAGCATGTACTTCAATGTTTCCATCTGATTCGTGAGATCATACATCATGGCGATGTGAAGATCGAGAAGGTCGCATCATATGACAACATTGCAGATCCGCTGGCGAATGTTATTTCTCAGCAAATATTTGAACGACATGTACATAGTTCAGGTGTTAGATACTTTAGTGATTAGCTATAGGCCACATGGGAGATTGTTGGACAATTATGACCCATAGCATCACTATTTTTAAAAGACATTACGGTTTTTGTACAAATTAACTATGTGACAAAGGAAATTTCTATTTTATCATTTTGTAATTAGATTACTTGAATATATAAATGATAAAAGTCCTTATGATTAGTTCCGGATTAATAAGATATGAGGCAGTATCAATCCACTAAAGGTTTAATCATTAAATATCCCTAGTCGTAGTATTATCGAGACTGGACATCGATAATGCAGAATAGGCTAGTATTACACTTGTGCGCGTTATGGAAGCGTAACGGCATAGTTCTCATATATTTGGGTATTGGATACACATGCAAGTGTAATAGGAGGTTATGTTTACCGATGGTGCGGAAACAGCTTCGCTCTGGATAGACCCCTCGGAATCCCATTGGTAGTATGACTATGTGTCTATGGGAATCCGAATCAGAGTAGGTGTATTTGGTCTTAACCTGGGACTTGCATCGCTAATACTTGCGACAATCAATATGCTTTGGTTTTGGTTGTCCGAGGCTTTGACAGGTTCTATGTATACCTTTTCTAGGTTTATTGAGAATCGTAGTGTATTGGGTGTGATGTCAAGATGGAAGTGTCACTTCAGTCATATGGAGATGATGATCACGCAGGGATACATAACGGGTACTCTATTATGTTGCAACTATCGGGATAATATGACAAAGTCATGATTATCCGATTAAAGAGACTAGTTGCTAGTTATCCGATATATGTTTCGTACGGGTGTGGGAGCACAGAAACTGGGCGACAAATGATGTTCAAGGCTCGTGGCCCGGTTGGGAGTACGAAGTAGCCCGCGGGGGACTAAACTGGAGAATAATGGAGTCGCCACCCGATGTTAACCGGGACAAAGATTTAAGGCCGCACTCACCCCTCGCAAGGGAAGACCTCAAACCGTTGGGTTCGGAATGGTCTCTTACTTATGCCACTTGAAATGAAATGATTTGTGCAATAATTTAACCAAGCCTAAGCAACATTTATTTCCAAGGAGTATTATACTTTTAAGTTCACATGCATGAAAGTAATCATCATAACGGCAAACATGCAATAGAACACAGTAATCTCATGAACATGTTTCGATCATATAATGCGGAAAACAAAGAACAACTTAAACATAATGCAAATTCCAAACGCAAAATAAAGGACTAATCATGCTTGAAAATGAACAACTGAATGGGCTAAATCATGCTTAAGAACCAAGTAGCATACTAACGGCCTAATCATGCTTGAATACCATCTCATGAACACATCAAATAAATAAATGCAGGAATTCAAATAGTATGATTGATTACATGATACAAGAGAAATCACCTAAGAAACAATTATGCATGACATGTGATGAAAATGACTCAGTTCAGTGTATGCGCGTTCGTGTAGCGTTCGAAAACGCGTTCGAAAACGCGTTCGAACGGTAAACAGAAGGTTCTCGTTCGTGTGGCATTTGATAACACGTTCGAACGGGACCAGACCTGATGAAACAAATGCATGCGCGTTCGAGTAGCATTCGTAAACGCGTTCGAACGGTAAATAGAAGGTTCGCGTTCGTATAGCATTTGATAACGCGTTCAAATGGGAGCAGACAGAAAACATGCGTTCTTGTAGCGTTCTTAAACGCGTTCGAACGGGGTTACAGCAGTGACCTCCAAAATGTAGTAAACAACATGACACATATATGAACGGATAAATAGATGACACCTAATAAATAATAACAGGCTAAAAGGCGCGGCAAAGCATCGTGGTAAAGGATTTTAACCTCTCAAAATAGAGGACCTTTAATAGCACTTACTAAGCCCATGTGCAATGCAACATGATGCATGATTATGCAAGAAGATGACATACTGACCGGCGTAAACACACAAGTATAACGCAAGCGCACGTATCGTTCAAGTAGTATAAAAATATCGATCCCACGAGGACTTAATATCTAAACTATTAATTTTATGAGGTCAAATGATTACTAATATCTAACAGGTTGTTTGATTGATTTGAAATGGTGACGATTCTAAATTTAAAAACAAGTAAATAAAATTATTCGAAAATAGATTTTAAGAAAATTCAATATTAAAAACTATCTAGGGTTGTGATTTCTTCCAATATCATTTTTAAAGATGAAGAGGTTATCTTAAAGTTGGGTAATATATTGATTTATTAACCTGGAACACTAAATTATGTGTAAGCCTCTGTCGATGGTCAGACACAAATACCCAGTTTAATCCAATTGAACCATATGTCTATGTCAAACAAATTAACTGGATTCATTAAGTTTATGTTCCAATTATGGCTACCCCCACCCGACAGGTATATTCCTATCATGTAAGGAAATATATTAAAGGGTTATCTATCCTCAAGGAAGATCGTGGGCTATTGAGTCTAAGGCTGAAACCTAAAATCCCTATGTCTAGTTCATTTTAGATTTACCAGATCAATTTTATTAATGGCCAGTTAATGAAAAAGCATTAAGATTAAGACTCAATAAATAAATCTTTATATACCCAAACTATAATCTAACCCCTTATAAACCGGTGATATTAAAAGTCATCACAAACCCAGATAACTGGCTTAGTTACGACACATATTTACGAGTAGTAAAAAAAACTTAAATAAAATAAAAGACATAAAGTAAAATACTGAAAAGTAAATGCTGAAATTAAATACTGAAAATTAAATGCTGAAAAGTAAATGCTGAAAGTAAATTACTGAAAAGTAAATGCTGAAAGTATATTACTGAAAGTAAATTATTGAAAGTAAAGTGCTGAAAAGTAATGCTGAAAATTAAAGAAAGAAAAGTATTGTGCGTAAAAGTAAATTGCGGAAAGTAAAAACTGAAAAGTAAAGAAAAGAAAGTGCGAAAGCGGAAATTAATTACTGAAAGCTGTAAATAAACAAACAAGATACAATCTTCTTAGTATTCTTAAGGAATTCCTTAGAATAAAGTATGAATTTTACAAATGAAATGTCTTGGTATTTATAGGCAAAATTTTGCCTCCAACAAATCATCCACCAAATCAATTATTAATTGCTCCACTAATGTTCACTAATTGCTCCACCAAATCCATTATTAATTGCTCCACTAATCTCTTATCATGTTTGGTGATGATTTGATAATTTTTATTATTTATTTATTAATTTATTTTTTGCTTTGAAAATGATTGAAAGTGACTTTAATAATTATACACAACATACTTCTGGATGTTTCATCATCATTTCGAGCATGATATCGTCAGAATTAGAAATTATTCTGTCTTTCAAAGCTGTAGAGATTTTAGTCTTCTTTAATCTGGAACTTGAATCAGCTCAATCCGATATCGGAGTAAAACGTTATGCCCAAATTACGACAGATGCGCAAAACTGGAATTTCCAAAACTGCACTTCGTCAAAAACGCCCTTTCAAGTTTCCAATCTCCAAAATTAAAATATCAAGTCCAATAATTGCCCTTATTTGACCCATATTTCTTCCTAAATGATTTCATTGAGATCCGATATTATTTTATCTGTAAAATAAACTAAAACACATCAAAACGTTCATCAAACCCGAGAAACTAAACAAAATATTAAGTTAAAGGGGAGTAAATATTGATATATTTTCCGCTCATCACACCTCCAAACCTAACATTTTACTAGTCCTCGAGCAAATAAATAAAATATAGAAACAATTAAAATTAAACTAAGCCACTTTCGTAGGGATCACGGTTGCATTTAGCATATGCAACAAGCCTTTAAACCCCTAGGTGTCCCTAGTGGACGAGTTATAGTCTCGTGAGGGCTTACAGCAACGATACCCACAAACGTTTTACAAAAGTAAAAAGGTAGTGAAACTAATGCACACAAAAGCAAAAAGACAAGAGAAAAGAGAATAAAGAAGTTAGTGACTAATCAGGTGAAACTTCTACTCCAAATCAATAGTTGTTTTGTTTCATTCTAAATTACCGAATAAGTAAATTCTCCGATTATTTTTACCATTCTCCATATACACAGTCGACAAAATATTAATCAACTCATTTTTGCCCACAACAGTCATAAGTGCAGTTGATAAGAGAGTAATATTTTTGTTCTAAAGTTCTATCAGATTTCACACCTTTTTGTAGCAATGGAATAATTTTTCTGATTTTTTAGATTTTTTTCTTTGATTTTTCTCTATTTTTTTTATACAATCTTCCCATCTATGTAGTGAGTTTTGGGTCGATGGCTCCCAAACCAGTTGGCTTTGGGGCACCAGGTGTTAAGACACCCCTACAGACTTAATTACTCAGACTTCATATATATATATATTTTTGCAGCATCTTTGATCCATGTAGCGAGCTTTGGGCCAGTGACTCCCAAACCAGTTGGTTTTAGGGCACTAGGTGTTAAAACACCCTTACAGACTTAATAACTCAGATCTCGGAATTTTTTTTTTTTTACTCCATTGCTTTTTGAGATGCTTCCTCCAATTAAACTAGAGCACTGAATATTACAAACTTTTCAATTTTAGCTCATGTCCGTATGTTACTATATATATTGATAATATCTGTCAACTGAGCATATGAAGATTCATTTTATTCAGTGTTAAGGAGAATTCACAAATTAAATCATTCAAAATGAAATAAACAAAAATTAACTTGTTTCAAAATGGTTTGAGATACGTCTCAGGAGTGGAAACTCCTTACTCAGCTATCTCTTACCAATTTCATTCAATTCACCTTTTTAGTCAAAATAAAAATGAAAAATGAAAATATTTTTGTAATTTTTGAAAAATTTTCAATTTTTTTGTATTTTTCGAAAAATTTTGGACTAAAAATAAAAAGAACACAGAAACTAAAAACAAGGTATTGATCAACTAATTACCTCCCCCAAACCTAAATGAGACATTGTCCCCAATGTCTTAAACAGTAAAAGGAGAGTTAAGAAGGTCGTACCTGGTTAGCTGAAAATCTACAGGAAATTAAAGGTTAAGATCCAGATTAACACGACGCCTCTTACCACGATCGTCCTCAGACCAATTTATCTTTGAAAGGATAGGGTCAACTCGTGGTTCATAGGCTAAGAGTTGGTCAATTAGATCCGAAGCAGTTCTGGCAGTAAAGAGGAGTTCTTTCAAAGGTTTTGACACGAACCCATTTCTCCGGGCATCATCAAGAAATACACAAAGAAAATCATAAAATCCATCAACATTGTACAACCCAATTGGCTTCTGGTGTATGTTCAGATTCACCCAAGATAGCACAATAAAAATTTCCTCCAATGTACCCAAGCCACCTGGCAAAGCAATAAAAGTATCAGCACGGTTAATCATTTCTACCAATCGTTCAGACATACCTCGCACAATCAGTTCCTCTCCGTTTGATGGTTCAATAAGATTTACCTCTGCCAAGGGTTTTGGAATGATTCCCAAAACATGACTGCCTCCTTCTTGTACGGCCTTTGAAACGATCCTCATAAGTCCAAGATTACCTCCGCCATATATTAAGTGCATATTTCTTGCAGCTAAGACTCGACCCAATTCTTGTGCTACTTCTACGTATTGTGGCTTAACACCAACACTACTACCGCAAACCCACAGATGTTTTCAACTCGTCTTCTTGAAGTGGCTTCCATTTTTTTTCTATGTATTTCTTTCTCAACTCTGGATGCCTTCAAAAGTGCAATGACGGGCTGAATTTATAGTACCTGAAAAGGGTGAGTAAAAATAGCACAAGTATCTTCCAGAGGACGATTAGTAGCGAAATAATATCATGATAATCAATTGTCTGGATCCTGTCGGAGAAAACAAAAGAAAAACAACAAAACAAATCACAATTATTAAGAATAGACAAAGAGATATAATATTTACAAGAAAAGTAACGGCTTGATTGACATCTATGCGTCAGGGACAAGCTTCCCATCCAATTTTCTTATAAATTGGCAAACAGGGTCTTTTTGAGTCAGATTCCCGAGACTTAACAGTTGTCTTTCCTTTTGGAATTGTGCATATAACATGCGAATTTCATGATACACACATCCACTGGGATGCGTCTCAAGAGTTTTATATATGTCATCCAAAGACTCCTTACTCAAGCCATCCCTAATGAAATTAATCTTATCTTCGCGGTTATCAGACACCATTCCTAAGGAACAAAAACGAGTATTACAAAACATACAAGCACATTTATAACAACACACATTCTTTTGGCTCTTCTTTTTTTAGCATATGTGCTCTTTCCTAACCAGGCAGATGTGAAATAAAAGAGTCAGAAGACTCACATGCCAATCAGACCCGTGCTTCAATTAACCAACGAATGTCAGTAGGAATACCTTTGATCATCAGTAATCTCATTCGTTCCAAATGAGCTTTGTAGACTTTCATCAGAGAGTTTTGAGGGAGGGAAGGAAATTGCTTGCGAAGATTTGCGAGAGCTTCTTCCATCGTGAAATGACTAAACCTGCAAAAATTAAACACATAAAAATAAAACACACCATATCACAATATATACACAAATTGCATGGGTTGCCTCCCTGCGAGCGCTAAGTTTAAAGTCGTCAGCCAGACTTGACTTCTCGAAAGTTAAGCTGGATCTGAAAGTGTAACACTTTCTTTTTGTTGCTCAAATGATTCTCCCCAGTAGTGCTTGACACCTGACTATTAACTTTGAATGTGTTGTTGGTATTGGGATCCAGTAACTCAACCGCTCCATAAGGTAAAACCTGATTGATCACAAATGGACCTGACCACCTAGATTTGAACTTTCCAGGGAAAAGTTTCAACCTCGAGTTGTACAATAACACATGATGCCTTGGTTCCAACTGTCTGTGCACTATTTTTCGGTCATGCCATTTTTTGGTCTTTTCCTTGTACAATTTGGCATTCTCATAAGCATGTATGCGAAATTCCTCCAATTCGTTGAGTTGGTGAAGTCTTTTCTCTCCTGCAGCTTGTGAATCAAAATTCAACTTCTTCAGTGCCCAGTATGCCTTGTGCTCAAGCTCAACTGGCAGATGGCATGCTTTCCCAAACACCAATCGATATGGGGACATACCATTGGGTGTCTTGTAAGCTGTCCGGTAGGCCCATAATGCATCATCTAGTTTTGTTGACCAGTCCCTTCTTGTTGATCCAACGGTTCTTTCTAGGATTCTTTTGATTTCCCTGTTTGAAACCTCAACCTGTCCATTTGACTGTGGATGGTAAGCTGTGGCAACCTTGTGAGTAACTCCGTATTTGGATAGGAGTGCATCGAAGTATCTGTTGCAGAAATGAGAGCCACCATCACTGATGATTGCACGAGATGTTCCGAACCGAGTGAAAATGTTATTTTTCAGGAATTTGATCACCACTTTTGAATCATTGGATGGCAATGCAATTGCTTCAACCCATTTGGAGACGTAGTCTAAAGCAACCATAATGTACAGGTTTCTGAATGATGGAACAAACGGTCCCATGAAATCTATACCCCACACATCGAATATTTCCACTTCTAGAATGTTTTGCAACGGTCCTTCGTTTCTCCTGGAAATATTTCCCGTTCTCTGGCACCTGTCACATTGAAAAGTAAAAAGATAAGCATCGTTAAAAAGAGTGGGCCAGAACAAACCTGATTGAAGGACTTTGGCTGCAATTTTGTTTCCGCTGAAATGTCTGCCATATGGTGATGAATGATAGTGCTGCAGAACATTGTTGACCTCCTCATGTGGAACACATCATCTCAATAATTGATCAGCACAACGTTTGAACAGGTAAGGCTCATCCCAGACATAATGTTTGACTTCTTTGAAGAACTTCTTCCGTTGCTGAGTTGTCCATTCCAATGGCCATTTTCCTGACACAATGTAGTTGATATAGTCAGCATACCAAGGGACTTCCTGTTGTTTCATGGCAAACATCTGTTCATCTGGAAAAGTTTCTTTGATTGACAGATCTTTGTCAGTTGTTTATCCATTCTCGAGCCTCGATAGATTATCTGCCACTTGATTCTCAGTCTTTTATCTGTCTCGAATCTCCACGTCAATTCTTATAGAAGAAGTATCCAACGGATCAATCTGGGTTTGGCATCTTTCTTCGTGATCAGATATTTGATTGATGAATGATCTGTGTAGACCACCACTTTGGGACCCAACAGATAAGAGCGGAATTTGTCAAAAGCGAACACAACTGCAAGAAAATCCTTTTCAGTGGTTGTGTAGTTGAGTTGAGCTTCATTCAGAGTTCTGCTAGAGTAGTAAATGGTGTGGAAAATATTTGCTTTGCGTTGTCCCAAAACTGCTCCTACATCAAAATCACTAGCATCGCACATTACCTCAAATGGAAGGGTCCAGTCTGGTGCTACTATAATGGGGGCAGAGACCAGCTTCTGTTTTAAGATCTCAAAAGCTTCATGGCATTCTTTGATGAAGTTGAAAGGCACATCTTTCTCTAGAAGATTGCAAAGAGGTTTTGCAATTTTGGAAAAGTCTTTGATAAATCTCCTGTAAAAACCTGCATGTCCAAGAAAACTTCGAATACCTTTAACTGATGTTGGTGGAGGTAATTTTTCAATTGTCTCTATCTTTGCTTTGTCTACCTCAATCCCCTTTTGTGAGATCCGATGTCCAAGAACAATGCCTTCCTGCACCATGAAGTGGCATTTCTCCCAGTTGAGTATCAGGTTTGTATCTTCGCACCTTTGTAACGCTTGTTCCAAATTTTGCAAACAATGGTCAAAAGAATCTCCAAACACAGAAAAGTCATCCATAAAAACCTTCATACTCTGCTCCTGCATGTCTGAGAATATGGCCATCATGGAACGCTGGAATGTGGTAGGGGCATTACATAATCCAAATGGCATCCTGCGGAAGTAAAAGTACCATAGGGACATGTAATGTGGTTTTCTCCTGATCTTCTGGTGTGATGGCAATCTGATTGTACCCTAAATGTCCGTCAAGAAAGCAATAGAATTCATGTCCCGCCAATCTGTCTAACATCTTGTCAATGAATGGTAGCGGAAAATGGTCCTTCCTCGTGGCTTTGTTCAGCTTCCTGTAGTCCATGCATACTTTCCATCCAGTTACCATTCTTGTTGGGATTAGCTCATTCTTTTCATTGGTGACCATAGTAATTCCTCCTTTCTTCGGCACACACTGCATAAGACTTACCCAACTACTGTCTGAGATGGGGTAAATGATGCCAGCATCTAACCATTTGATGATTTCTCTCTCACGACTTCCTTCATGATTGGATTGAGTCTCATTTAATGTTCCACTGTGGGTTTGTACTCATCGTTCATCGGGATCTTGTGCATGCAAAATGATGGACTAATGCCTCAAATGTCTGCTATAGTCCAGCCAATGGCTTTCTTGTGCTCTCGTAACACTCTCAGTAGCTTTTCTTCCTGCTCCAATGTTAGTGAAGAAGAAATAATAACAGGTAATTCAGAAGATTTTCCAAGAAATGCATACCTGAGATGACTCGGAAGTAACTTCAGCTCCAACTGTGGTGGTTCTTCAATCGAAGGCTTGATTCGATCTTTCTTTGGCATTTCCAAGCTTTCAACTGGTGGTGTTGCTTTGAATCGGAATGGTTTGTCAAGGTAGTTGATACATTCCAGGATTTCAGCATCTAGCTCGCTGTCAGTCATGTTGGTGATGCAAGCTTCAAGTGTATCTGTGCGATTTGGCTCAGTATTTTGAACAATACTATCAACAATATCAACTCTGAAGCATTCTTCTTCCTTTTCATCGCTCAGGAATTTCATGGCTTTGAAAACATTAAAGGTCACTTCTTGGTCCTGCACTTTCATGGTCAGTTCTCCTTTTTGCGCATCAATCACAGTTTTACCTGTAGCCAAGAATGGTCTCCCAAGAATGATAGGTATTTCTTTGTCTTCTTCCATGTCAAGGATGATGAAATCTGCGGGGAGAATTAGTTTCTACTTTGACCAGCACATCTTCAACAACACTTCTTGGAAATGCGAGTGTTCGTCAGCAAGTTGCAATGAAACTGAGGTAGGCATTGCTTCTCCAATCTGCAATTTCCTGAAAATAGAAAAAGGCATCAAGTTAACACTCGCACCTAGATCACATAAAGCCTTACCGATGTAATGTTCTCCAATGGTGCATGGGACAGTGAAACTGCCAGGATCTTTCAACTTCGGGGGAAGTTTCCTCTGAATGATGGCGCTGCATTCTTCCGTTAATGCTACTGTTTCGTAGTCTCCCAATCTCCATTTTCGTGAAAGAATGTCTTTCATGAATTTGACATAACTAGGCATTTCTTCCAAGGCTTCTGCAAATGGGATGTTGATATGCAGCTTTTTGAAGATCTCCAGGAACCGAGAAAACTGCTTGTCCAATTTGTTCTTCTGAAGACGTTGAGGAAAAGGTGGAGGTGGAATGATCTGTTCTTTTTCCTTTGCTTCTTTTTCCTGCATCTGTTGCTTTGTTTCTTTTGGAACTTCCTCAGCAGCTGTTTTGGCTCCAACATCTTTGTTGATTTCAGTACCGCTTTTTAACATGATGGCATGACATTGCTCCTTCCCCATGTTTCTTGGATTTGGCTATGTTTTGCTAGGAAGGGTACCTGGCGGTCTGTAACTCTGAGCATTTGCCAGTTGTCCAATTTGATTCTCCAGTGCTTTAATAGAAGCAGATTGACTTTGAATTAATGCTGATTAGGATTGAAACATAGCATCATATCTTGCTGCTTGAGATTGAAACATAGTATCATATCTGGCTGCTTGAGAGTCGTGTTTTGCTTCTATCTTTTTCAAGTGGGTCAACACTTCTGTTATTCCTGGTTCATTTGCCTGCTCCTGGCTTTTTTTCTGTTGCTGGAATTCAGGTGGTGGATAGTTCTGTTGTTAGCCTGAATTGTTGCTCCATGAAAAATTGGGATGATTCCTCCACCCTGGGTTGTAGGTGTTGGAATATGGATTGTTCCCCTGTCTGTTGAAATTGTTGACATAATTCACCGTCTCTTCAAGTTGGTTCGACTCTGGTGCTCCTCCATATGGTGAACTTGTGGATCTAGTGGTAAGAGTCTCACATGAATTTGCATATCTGATCTAGCTTGGCGTTGACTGTTGTATTGGCTCCACTTTCATAAATTCATGCAATTCTTTGGATCATGCTCCTTTCTGTTGGCCACAAGGAATTGTTGTTGGCCATTTCTTCGATTAGGTCACATGTCTGATCTTCTCCTTTTGCCATCAAGGCTCCTCCAGCAGCAGCATCGATTGTGGTTCTCATTATTCCAGAAAGTCCATTATAGAATGTTTGGACTTGAAGCCATTTTGGAATCTCATGGTGAGGACATTTATGAAGCAAATCTTTGTACCTTTCCCAAGCTTCGTAGAGAGTTTCTGAGTCTTGTTGCATAAAAGATGTGATGTCATTCCTCAGCTTTCCAGTTATGGCTGGTGGAAAGTACTTTGCAAGAAATTTGGTGGCTAAAGTGTTCCAAAGTTGTGATAGGACCTGCTGGTAGTGAATGTAGCCAAGCTTTAGCTATGTCCTTCAAGGAGTATGGGAAAACACGCAGTCTCATTGCTTCTTCTGATGCTCTGTTGTAGTTGAAAGTACCGCAAAATTCCAGGAAGTTACTGATGTGGGCATTAGGATCTTCAGTTGCATTCCCCCCGAACTGAACTGACTGCTGAATCATCTGAATGCATGTTTTGATGTCACACGCATTTGCTGGTAAGGGAGGAAGTACAATACAGGAAATGAGTCTGTCAACCACCGGAATGGTTCTGTCTCGAATGGGAATTGGTGGTGCAACCTCCAACGGTTCAGGTTCCATGTTAATGATTGCTTCTTGGCCTTCTCGTCTTTCCCTTCTCAACTGTTTGATGGTTCTTTCAATTTCTGGGTCAAGCGGTCGGAGTTCAAAGCTTCTGGTTCGTCTCATGTAGTTTCTGAGAACCTGAAACATAAGAAAACAAAAACAATAAGTAAAAAGAAATTAGATACAAGTAACGTATCTAACCCCTAAACTAATAGTAAAAGATAAATAAGTCCCCGGCAACGGCGCCAAAAACTTGGCCGGCGTAAACACACAAGTATAACGCAAGCGCACGTATCATTCAAGTAGTATAAAAATATCGATCCCACGAGGACTTAATATCTAAACTATTAATTTTATGAGGTCAAATGATTACTAATATCTAACAGGTTGTTTGATTGATTTGAAATGGTGATGATTCTAAATTTAAAAACAAGTAAATAAAATTATTCGAAAGTACATTTTAAGAAAATTCAATATTAAAAACTATCTAGGGTTGTGATTTCTTCCAATATCATTTTTAAAGATGAAGAGGTTATCTTAAAGTTGGGTAATATATTGATTTATTAACCTGGAACACTAAATTATGTGTAAGCCTCTGTCGATGGTCAGACACAAATACCCAGTTTAATCCAATTGAACCATATGTCTATGTCAAACAAATTATCTGGATTCATTAAGTTTATGTTCCAATTATGGCTACCCCCACCCGACAGGTATATTCCTATCATGTAAGGAAATATATTAAAGGGTTATCTATCCTCAAGGAAGATCGTGGGCTATTGAGTCTAAGGCTGAAACCTAAAATCCCTATGTCTAGTTCATTTTAGATTTACCAGATCAATTTTATTAATGGCCAGTTAATGAAAAAGCATTAAGATTAAGACTCAATAAATAAATCTTTATAATACCCAAACTATAATCTAACCCCTTATAAACCGGTGATATTAAAAGTCATCACAACCCCAGAAAACTAGCTTAGTTACGACACATATTTACGAGTAGTAAAAAAAAAACTTAAATAAAATAAAAGACATAAAGTAAAATACTGAAAAGTAAATGAAGGAAAGTAAATGCTGAAATTAAATACTGAAAATTAAATGCTGAAAAGTAAATGCTGAAAGTAAATTAGTGAAAAATAAATGCTGAAAGTATATTACTGAAAGTAAATTACTGAAAGTAAATTGCTGAAAAGTAATGCTGAAAATTAAAGAAAGAAAAGTATTGTGCGTAAAAGTAAATTGCGGAAAGTAAAAACTGAAAAGTAAAGAAAAAAAAGTGCGAAAGCAGAAATTAATTACTGAAAGCTATAAATAAACAAACAAGATACAATCTTCTTAGTATTCTTAAGGAATTCCTTAGAAGAAAGTATGAATTTTACAAATGAAATGGCTTGGTATTTATAGGCAAAATTTTGCCTTCATCAAATCATCCACCAAATCAATTATTAATTGCTCCACTAATTGTTCCACTAATTGCTCCACCAAATCCATTATTAATTGCTCCACTAATCTCTTATCATGTTTTTTGATGATTTGATAATTTTTATTATTTATTTATTAATTTATTTTTTTGCTTTGAAAATGATTGAAAGTGACTTTAATAATTATACACAACACACTTCTGGATGGTTCATCAATTTCGGGCATGATATCGTCGGAATTAGAAATTATTCTGTCTTTCAAAGCTGTAGATCTTTGAGTCTTCTTTAATCTGGAACTTGAATCAGCTCAATCCGATATCGGAGTAAAACGTTATGCCCAAATTAAGACAGATGCGCAAAACTGGAATTTCCAAAACTGCACTTCGTCAAAAACGCCCTTTCAAGTTTCCAATCTCCAAAATTAAAATATGAAGTCCAATAATTGACCTTATTTGACCCATATTTCGTCCTAAATGATTTCATTAAGATCCGATATTATTTTATCTGCAAAATAAACTAAAACACATCAAAACGTTCATCAAACCCGAGAAACTAAACAAAATATTAACTTAAAGGGGCGGTAAATATTGATAAGCCACCCAAAGCACGTTACAAAGACAGAAAAGCAGAAGCATCTTACTGTATCTTACTGTTTTTAATAATTGTAATAATTATGGTAGTTGGTTGATTGGGTATATAGGGGTTAGGATATCTGGGCTTGGTCCATAATAGTTCCACCAATGTTGGAACCAGTTTGGAAGGCTTTCAACAGTTATTTTGGAATTAAAGAAAAATAACCATGAATGGCTTTTCTTTGGGTTTTGAACTAGGAAGGTATTGAACCATGCTTGTTGGTAATCCCAATAAGAGTAAGATAGGCTATGGTTTAATCTATTTTGGAAATTGGCAGGGAAAAATTTAGGGTTATGAAGGGGTTCTCCCCATTGTTTAGGAGAAATGACTTTAAGGATAGTGGCCGTAGAATAGGCAGGTTCAGAATGGGCATCTGAAAGGAAAAAGTGTTTGAATTTCACAGATTCTGTGAATTCAAGAATGTCTTGATAAAAGGATTGGGGTTTTGACAAATCCCAAGGTTTGAAAAACCAACCCTTTGGAAAAAACTTTGAAAGAGTAATAAATGGATCAGGATTATAAAACCCATCTTCAACACTCAAAATATTTTGGTGATAGGTTTTATTATGCCAATCCGATTTTTGTGAAGGCTTTTGAGAAATAATTTGGGAAGATG
The DNA here is from genome assembly GCA_019454045.1 of Zanthoxylum bungeanum. Classification (NCBI taxonomy): domain Eukaryota; kingdom Viridiplantae; phylum Streptophyta; class Magnoliopsida; order Sapindales; family Rutaceae; genus Zanthoxylum; species Zanthoxylum bungeanum. The sequence continues at coordinate 47,791 of SKCR01044364.1, forward strand.
AACTTCCACTTAAAACAACTTCTTTTGGGTTTTTGGAAAAGAAATTTCTCTGGAAGAAGACTTTTGAATTCTTGACTTTTTGAAAAAGTTTGTAAGGCAAGAAGGAGTTCAGGAGATTTGGAAATGGATTCAATCCATTCATTTACCTGGACTTGAGAGGTAATTGCTTTGGATGAGGATTCTTCTTCTTCTTCTTGGATTGTGTCAACCCAAGATTTGATAGGAATGCCTGAGGCTAGCTTTGGAATGGGTG
>SKCR01044365.1:0-74562 GCA_019454045.1 Zanthoxylum bungeanum
TAACAGTTCAAGGATGGAAAATGTATTTCGACGGAGCAGTGAATTGCAAAGGAACCAGAATTGGGATTGTGATAGTAACTCTCGAATGAGAGACCTTGCCTATGGCCAAGAGGTTGATGCTCAGAGTAACTAACAACATGGTCGAGTATGAAGCATGTGCTTTTGGATTGCCTGCATTAATAGCCTTGAAGGCTGAGAGCGTGGAGGTCTATGGAGATTCGATGTTGGTAGTCCGACAGATGCAGAGAGAATGCGAATTGAAGGAAAAATGGTTGAAACCTTACCTTTTTTACCTCAGAAAGTTGGCACAGGCTATCCCCGATTGTAAGTTTCAACACTTGCCACGAGAAGAGAATCAGATGGCAGACGCATTAGCTACACTTGCAGCGACTTGGGAAAATCCAGAGAAGTTAGTGATGAAACCACTGGTGCTGACAATAGCAAGCAGACCCGTTTATGAGATAGAAAGAGTTTTGGAAGTGGAGATCGACGACGGAAAACCTTGGTACCATGATATTCAACAATACTTGGAACTCAGAGAACTCCCAGAAGAACCAAGTAGAAAAGACATGATAGATATTCAGAAGTTGGCTTCTCAGTATGTGGTTTTGAAAGGAGAATTGTACAAAAGACAGGCAAAAGGCATTCAGCTGAAATGTTTGAGAAAAGAAGAAGCTCATAAGACAATGGAAGAAGTACATGTCGGGGTATGTGGACCGCACATGAATGGGTTGAACTTGTCTCGCAAGATTGTAAGACAAGGCTTCTACTGGTTGACCATGGAGACAGACTGTGAAAAGCTGGTGAAACATTGTCATGATTGTCAAGCACACGGTAATTTGAACCATCTGCCTCCACAGAGTTACACGGGCTATCAGAGCCATGGCCTTTCTCAACATGGGGAATTGATATGATCGGGGAGATTCAACCGAATGCATCGAATGGACATCGTTTCATAGTAGTGGTAGTGGACTACTTCTCAAAATGGGTGGAAGCTGAGTCTTTTCGTAACATCACAACAAAGCAGATGGCAAAGTTCATAGCTCGGAACATCATATGTCGATATGGGATGCCGCATCATGTAGTGACAGATAACGAAGTTCAGTTTCAAGGGGAAACGAAGGCAATGCTACATAGATATGGGATAGGACATCACAAGTCATCACCTTATCCGCCGTAGGCAAATGGGGCAGTCGAGGCAGCCAATAAGACAGTAAAGAGGATATTAGCCAAGATGACAAAGAACTGCAAAGATTGGGCTAACAAGCTACCGTATGCCCTGTGGGGGTACAGAACACCAGTAAGAACATCAACAGGAGCCACGCCTTACTCTTTGGTCTATGGAATGGAAATATTACTGCTAGTGGAAGTTGAGATACAGTCCTTGAGGGTATTAGCAGAAACAGAGTTACCTGAACAAGAATGGGCCGCACAGAGATTTGAACAGTTAGCACTACTTGATGAAAAGAGGCTGAAGTCCTTGCATCACATGCAGATATATCATAAGAGACTAGCCCGAGCATTCAACAAGAATGTGCATCCTACTAAGATTAGAAAGGGTGATTTGGTACTTAAATAGTTGAGTCCGTCGACGACAGACCCAAGAGGAAAGTTCAGACCTAACTGGGAAGGACCCTACATAATGTAGAAAGTAATGGGAAATAGGTCAGTGAGACTGTCAGATTTGGAAGGGAACTAGTTCACCGAGGCGATCAACGTGGATAGATTGAAACATTATTTTTCCTGAGGGAAAGAAGACCGAGCAGTCACCAAGGGAATTGAAAGAAGACCTAACCCAACGGGGTAGGAAACTCATTCATGCATGCATGCATACATGTAACATATTTGCATTCTTTTTTTGTTTGTTCTATTTTGTAATAATAGGTTTCAAAGAAGAAAAATAGAAGCGGCAAAAGCAAGCCAACCACAAGCAGCAACAATACAGTGTCATAAGTTTCAGGAATGAATCAGTATCGGTTTGGGGGTGAGGCCCATGTCAACATCGGTTTGGGGGCGAGGCCCACATCAACATCAGTTTAGGGGCGAGGCCCATGTCAGTATCAGTTGGGGGATGAGTCCCAGGTTCGAGGCCCACATCCGCATCAATTTGGGGGCGAGGCCCACATCAGTATCAGTCTGTGGGCTGAGGCCCACATCAATATCAGTTTGGGGATGAGTCTCGGGGGCGAGGCCTGTTCGACAATTATGACCCATATCATCACAATTTGTACAGATAATGGTGTTGTTGTACAAATTAATTATGTGATAAAGGAAATTGCTCTTCTATCATTTGTAATTAGATTACCAAGATGTATAAATGATGGAAGGTCCATATGATTAGTTTCAGATTGAGATGATATGAGACAATATCAATCCATAAAGGTTTAATCATTAAATATCTTTAGTTACAGTATTATCGAGATTGGACATCGATAATGCGTAAAAGACTAGTATTACACTTGTGCGCGTTGTGGGAGCATAACGACATAGTTCTCATATATTTGGGTATAGGATACTTATGCAAGTGTAGTAGGAGGTTGTGTTTTACCGATGGTACGGAAAACAGCTTCGCTCTGGATAGACCCCTCAGAATTCCATTGGTAGTATGACTATGTGTCTATGGAAGTCCGAATCAGGGTAGGTGTATTTGGTCTTAACGTGAGACTTGCACCGCTAATACTTGAGACAATCAATATACATTGGTTTTGGTCGTCCAGGGCTTTAACAGGTTCTGTGTACGCCTCTTCTGGGTATATTGAGAATCGTAGTGTATTGGTGTGATGTCAAGATGGTAGTATCACTCCAGTCATAGTGGAGATGATGATCACGTAGGATACAGAACTAGTTCTCTTATGTACTGCAATCATCAGGATAATATGACTAGGTCATGATTGTCCGATATAGAGACTAGTTACCAGAGATTCGATATGTGCTTCGTACGGGGCAGACACATTTCCAGCCCCAGGCCTTGCACGTGACATCCGATGCTGGATTGAAATACACAATACTACATATACTACGCCTTATATAGATCACATATTCCAGTAAGAATATTTCTGGAGAATTAGGTAGGCACGGTGCTTTGCTAGAAGCCAACCATGTCTTGTAAATCGGTAAAAACGTAGTACTAGGTACTTACGTGTTCGGATAGTCCGACGACCGAATTTACTGCCAACATATCCAGGGATCTCATGGGTTGCTTCCAGAAGATTCATCGATGACGTATGACTCCTAATTTATTAATCTGGGATTAATTAATAAGAGAGAGAAAATTAATCTGGGATTAATTACGGAGATATTTTATCTGGGATAAAATATTATTTAAAGAGAGAGAACAATTAATTTGGAATTAATCGATAAAATAATATATTCGATATATTATACGAAATTAAATTTCGACGTGGAATTAAAATTAGATTTTAATTCGGGCGAACGAGTTAATTTAGAATTAATTCGTTAGCGACGTGAATTGTAATTTTGCTAGGCATAATTATTTAATTACGTCGCAATAGAAAATTCGTTAATTTGGAATTAGCGAACCCGAGCTCGGGAGTGTTTGCGGGCCCACTCGCATTTAGAATCGAGTGGGGCCCACATTTCACATCACATGTCACATCACTTGTCACTTTAAAGTTGCTTTTTGGTGATTGGTTTTGGTGAAGTTGGTGTATGCTTGATTTACACTCCAAAGTCATGGCTTGAGTGACCTTTTACCAAATCAACTTTTGGTATTAGATTTAAATTGATTTTTTGAAAATCAAACCAAGCTAACACAACTCATTCTCTCTTCTCCTCTCTTCACTCTCTCGGCCAATGGCCATTTTGCTCTTCAAAAATCTGCTACTGCCGAGAATGAGCAAGAGCAATAGGGAAAGATTTGCGGCAAATTTTTCCGAGTGCTAGCACGCTTTAGGAGTCGTACGAAGGTGATAGGGAAACCCACCCATGGGCATGGAATCACTAGCCAAAGCTTGGAGCTTGGAGGAGGACATGACCAAAAATTTGGAGGATAAAAAACTGCAATTGCCGTGAGCCACCTTGGAGAAAAAGAATTTTTTGTGTTCATCGCATCGCTCAACCGATCATTGTAAGTATTTCACAACTTCTTTGAGTATTCGCACATGTGTTTCATTGCTTGAATTGATCCTTGGGACCTTAGAGAAACCTAACAATGGTATCAGAGCCATTTTGAGCATGAAACTTTATTAGGGTAAAATTTGGGTAAATTAAATTTGAGCATGTTTTGATGAAATTGATTGTTGATATATGCTTAAATGATGATAACATGGTGTTATGCATTGTCAATTTGATGAATTTTGAATTGGACAAATTTTCCCCAAATTGGAAGGCTTGGCTGAATCATAGTCATGCCCTAATGTCATGGTATTTTGTGTTTTTTGATCATTGGATGAGTTGGAAAACATTGGGTAATGTTGATTGTGGATTTAATTTGATTGAAACCAAATTGAACAATTAAACCCCAAAATGCCGAGACATGATAAACATGGAAAATGATTGATTTTTGATTAAAATGTGTTGGACATGTTTTGATGTGAATGAGCATAATTAATTATAAATATTGTGTTTGGAAATGTTAATTTGGGTAATTAATTATGACATACACTTTTGGGTAATTAAGTTATGAAATTGGAATTTGGTAATTTAATTAATTGGGCCTATTTTGGAAATTGGGCTTGAAAAGTTGTAATTGGGCTTAATGGGCTTGGTTGTACCAAGATTGGTTTAGGCTAAATTGGTTGGATCCAATTGGGCCCAAAACCATATCCATAAAGTCCAATTATGACTTAATGGACCTTTAACTTTAATTGGGCCTAATGGGCCTAAATTGGTTTCTTGGCAAATAAGGGTGATTCCTTAAATGGGCATTGGTATTTGGGTTTGACCCATATTGACCAAAAGTCCATGCCTTAAGAAATTAATTGAAAGCCCATTGGACTTTAAATTAAATTGATATTGGATGTTAATCGGGCTTTGAGACCCGTAACGATTAGATTTAGAATCTAAGTCGTAAAGGTTCGTTGATAAATTGTAATATTTAATTTGGAATTAAATAAATGAATTAATATTAAATACAAATTAAATTGGATTTAATGTTGTAGTTTAATTTAATTCAAGAATTCGTACTTTGAGTACTTATTCGCAAAACGAGTCGGACTCGCGTAAAATCAAATCGTTGTTTGAACATTGGATGGTCATTAATATTCAGATTAATTAATGGATTAGATTGATTGATAATATGCTTGTGTGAATACATGGTTGCGATGTATGAATAATGTATATCAGATGGATTAGATGGGTGGGGCAATTTTGGAAATTGTTGTAATAAATTTAGAATTTATTAATTGGACCTGCGTGTCCAGCCTATTACCTCCTTACTCTATGTATTTCTCTTCTCACCTATTCCCCTCAATATAAATGAGGTTTCTTTAGAAGTGTTATATAATCGGGTAGAAGTAATACTTGAAATACTTGTGAATACTTGTGCTAGCGGGAGAGAGGAGAGGGAGAGATTTGTTCTAGGAACAATGTGTTAAGTATCCATCCGCATATCATTATTATATTATTTATATGTGCCTTATTATGTGTTTAGAATGCATGTTTAAGGGTGTATGATGATGAGACCTAACAAAGATAATTAATTGGTTGCCAATTACGCGAAAAACCCTCACTACATATTAAGCGTTTTTCCTTCCATTGAGTGATTCTTACTCAAGATCCAAGACTGGCATTGGTTAGTTGGCCAAAGTCAAGACCTTTGTCCATCGAGGTTGTGTTTGAATCATGAAGGCTTTGTTCCATATCGGTGCCTTGTCCAAGTTGTGATTATTGGCCAAAGTCAAGATCACTTCTTGTCTATCGACATTGATTACGAAACTTTCCGAGGTCAATGGGTTCCGCTTAACTGGGATCACTAAATTTGTTGTGCAAAAGCCAAGGCTTAGTTGATTCAGAGGAAAAAGGTTAGGCAATATATTGGATATATTGACATATATAAGATATATGTTTCGGACTTGGACGTCCACCTACTGGATCTAGGAATTGGATGGGATCCAATTGATCTTAGAGATCTACCTAGTTAATTATCATACAATTTGTTGGCCAAAGTCAAGATTGTGTGTTATTTGACGAGATCCTAGTCCACTAGGAAACAAGGTTCCCGAGTACGCAACAGAGGGTTGGAGGCTCGCCGAAAAAGAGTGGAAGACAAGTATTAAATTTGCAATATTCGTTTAGTTACTTGCCATACTCGCTCATTTCAAATATTTCGTCAAATAAATTAATATATTAGTTGGACTAATATTTAATGTTGTTTTAATTGAATAGTTGGATTGTATTCAAACTATTTCATTTATATTTGATTATATAATTGGATTATAGTAATCAATATATTTGAATTAACCATTTCAATTAATAGTTGATTTTATAATTGGATTATAGTAATCAATATAATTGAATTTAATCTATTAAATTATAATTGATTATATAGTTGGACTATAGTAATCATTATAATCAATAGTACCTAAAATCGTTGATTTGATAGTTAGACTATTAGAATCAAGATAATTGAAAGATTAGTGTTAAAACATAATCCTGGGTGAAAATGTATTTAAACGACTTTAATTTTCAAATTGGGAATAAAAACTTTAGGATGGTCCTGGAAACTAAGAAGTTACTTTATTTGATAAAATAACATATTAGGCCTAAGCCAGGAGTTAAGCAAATAGTGGAGCATGATCTTTGGAAGATTCATAAGATGATAACTTTAGTGCTTAATCCAATAAGCTTGCCAAATAGATTCCTTAATTTCTTAATCAGAACTAAGGATTAGATCCTTATAGTATGATAATGAAATTGAAGGATCTTCATAAATCTATCCTTAGATCTTAGAAGAACAAATTGCAATAGAAAACTCTTGGAGAGTTAATGGAAATTCTCAAGGAGACAAAGCTAGAGTTGCAATAAGGGAAGAAGCGCAAGGTGCATCTTACTTTGATATTCTAGAAGGCCAAGGCTTGGCCAAAGGCTTCTGGGGTGTGGAAAAGGGCAAAGCCAAAGTCATTATAATCTTCTGGGAAGAGAATGACATATCCCAAAATGTCTGGCTAAATTATGGCAAACGGGGACATGGAAGCGTGAATGCCGTATGGACAAGGTAGACATGAAGGAATTGAAGACGGGCAAGTCTCCGACCTCAATATGTTTGTCATAAAGATGTTCACTGCTAGTATTAAAATTGGATTTTAGATACTAAATGTGGTACATAATATGTACTGTTGTGCAGAATCTGCTGTAAGCAGAATACTGACTTCAGTTGAGATCGATCTACGAATCGGAAACGGGACGAGAGTCGCTGTTTTAACCGTAGAAACCTAAGTTTAGGAACTACCCTTCGGGTGTGTACTTAAATTAGGAAACTGTTAGAATGTAACTAGTTTGGCTAGAAATATATCTCTATATCAGGGTTAACCCGTTGCGGGTATACATTTATATTCTAGAACACTAAAGTGTTTTATTTTATAAAGATGATATTGAGATAAAACATTAGATGTGAATAACAATATTTATATTTTGAATATAAATAAATCTCAAACATATGACATGACAAAAATAGCTCAAACTGAATTAATCAGTTGAGACTTATAAGTGGCATTGTTGTCTGAGACACATTAAAAAAGACTCGTATATCCACACTTTTGAAGAGTAGATACTAGGACGGATTTGATTCTATTCAAATGATGTCTACGAATCTAGTTTATTGGGAAAAGTGCCTAAAGTACTTTTTACTTGGTAAAAGTGTAAATGCCATCGATCTGTTAACCCTTAGTCATAGTGACGTAAGTGGGCCCATATCTAGCTAGGCTAGAGGTGGATATGAATGTTTCGTGACCTTTACAGATGTGGCATCGTGTTATGGTTATGTGTTTCTCTTGAAATACGAATCGAAAATTTTTGATAAAATCAAAGAGTTTCGACAAGAAATAAATAAACAGATCGGCTAAAGTATTAAATCGTCACGGTTAGACCATGATGAAAATACTTAAGCAATAAGTTTCTCAAATACTTGAAAGAGTATAGTATTCTTTCATGAAGACTAATCCCGGAACACGTCAATTTGACAGTTGTCCGAATGGAGAAACCAAATTTTGTTAGACATGATAAGGTTTATCATGAGTCGCTCTGAGCTACCATTTCCTTCAACGGATAGGCATTAACAGTGCAGAACTTATTTTGAATAAGGTTCCATAAAAATATGTTAGACAAATTTCATATTAGATATGAACAGGAAAGAAACCGGGTTTTCTCTTTCCTGTAGATTTGGGAATGCTAGGCATATGTTTGGATGATACCAAACTAAAACCCAAATCGGATAAGTGCCTAAGTTTTGGGTTATCCTAGGGAAACCAAAAGTATTGTACTTACACAACTCACTAGAGAACAATGTAATTGTTGCTCGCCATGCGGTTTTCCTAAGAGGAATACTAATGCAATGGTAAGTGGGAGGATAGTAAAACTCGATGAAAATCGGAGTAATACTGTTCCAGGCACCGATTCCTTAATGGAACACAAATAGTTCATCAAGGATGAAACTATACCAATAATCTTTGAATACACAAGAACCGCGATAGTCGGAGAGAGTCAGAAAACAAACTGGGGTATGGGTTTCTGATGTCGCCTCATAAAGATGTCAATCTTATTGGGGAATACGAACTGACTACGTATGAGGAAGTGATACAAGGTATCGACTCTCTATTGTGGGAAAGTGCCACGGTACTATAAAATTTGAATAAAAACGGAACAGTGAGCTGAAATCTTCCAAGCAAGATACCGTTACCGAATAAACAACAAAAGTGGATTATTGCTGCAGCTGAGGCAGCAATAGAAGCCTTTTGGATCGATAATAATCCTAATCAGATTAGGAGTAGTTCTGTTAGCAGCTGAGCCAGGCTACAGTACAAGCTAAAGAATTAATGGTCTCATCAATGATCCAGATATATACTTCAATTATACATCTGATTCGTTCGGATCATACATCGTGGCGATGTGATGATCGAATAAATCGCATCAGATGATAATTATGCAAATCCGCTGACGAAAGCATTTTCTCAGCAGATGTTTGAGCGAACCGTACATAGTTTTCGGGTGTAGGACACTTGAGTGATTGGCTATAGGCCAAGTGGGAGATTGTTGGACAGTTATGACCTATAGCATCACTATTTGTACAGATCATGGTGTTGTTGTACAAATTAACTATGTGACAAAGAAATTGCTATTCTACTCATTTGTAATTAGATTACCAAGATGTATAAATGATAAAAGGTCCATATGATTAGTTCCGGATTGAGATGATATGAGACAGTATCAATCCATAAAGGTTTAATCATTAAATATCCATAGTCAGAGTATTATCGAGACTGGACATCGATAATGCGTAAAAGACTAGTATTACACTCGTGCCCATTGTGGGAGCATAACGATATAGTTATCATATATTGGGTATAGGATACTCATACAAGTGTAGTAGGAGGTTGTGTTTTACCGATGGTACGGAAAATAGCTTCGCTCTGGATAGACCCCTCAGAATTCCATTGGTAGTATGACTATGTGTCTATGGAAGTCCGAATCAGGGTAGGTGTATTTGGTCTTAACCTGAGACTTGCACCACTAATACTTGCGACAATTAATATACTTTGGTTTTGGTCGTCCCGGGCTTTAACAGGTTATGTGTACGCCTCTTCTCGGTATATTGAGAATCGTAGTGTATTGAGTGTGATGTCGAGACGGAAGTATCACTCCAGTCATAGTGGAGATGATGATCACGTAGGATACATAACTGGTTCTCTTATATACTGCAGTCATCGGGATAATATGACTATGTCATGATTGTCCGATATAGAAACTAGTTGCCAGAGATCCGATATGTGCTTCGTACGGGGCAGACACATTTCCAGCCCCAGGCCTTGCACATGACATCCGATTCTGGATCGAAATACACAATACTACGTATACTACGCCTGATATAGATCACATATTCCAGTAAGAATATTTCTGAAGAATTGGGTAGGCACGGTGCTTTGCTAGAAGCCAACCATGTCTTGTAAATCGGTAAAACGTAGTACTAGGTACTTACGTATTCGGATAGTCCGACGACCGGATTTACTGCCAACATATCCGGGGATCTAATGGGTCGCTTCCCGAAGATTAACCGATGACGTATGACTCGCACTTTATTAATCTGGGATTAATTAATAAGAGAGAGAAAATTAATCTAGAGTTAATTACGGAGATATTTTATCAGGGATAAAATATTATTTAAAGAGAGAGAACGATTAATTTGGAATTAATCGATAAAATAATATATTTGATATATTATACGAAATTGGTTTTCGACGCGGAATTAAAATTAGATTTTAATTCGGGCGAACGAGTTAATTTAGAATTAATTCGTTAGCGACGTGAATAGTAATTTTGCTAGACATAATTATTTAATTACGTCGTAACAGAAAATTCATTAATTTGGAATTAGCGAACCCGAACCGGGAGTGTTTGCGGGCCCACTCGTATTTGGAATCGAGTGGGGCCCACCTGTCACATCACTTGTCACTTTAAAGTTGCTTTTTGGTGATGGATTTTGGTGAAGTTGGTGTATGCTTGATTTACACTCCAAAGTCATGGCTTGAGTGACCTTTTACCAAATCAAATTATGGTATTAGATTTAAATTGATTTTTTGAAAATCAAACCAAGCTAACACAACTCATTCTATCTTCTCCTCTCTTCACTCTCTCGGCCAAGGGCCATTTTGCTCTTCAAAAATCTGCTACTGCCGAGAATGAGCAAGAGCAATAGGGAAAGATTTGCGGCAAATTTTTTCGAGTGCTAGCACGCTTTAGGAGTCGTACGAAGGTGATAGGGAAACCCACATGTGGGCATGGAATTACTAGCCAAAGCTTGGAGCTTGGAGGAGGACATGACCAAAAAATTGGAGGACAAAAACTGCAATTGCCGTGAGCCACCTTGGAGGAAAAGAATTTTTTGTGTTCATCGTATCGCTCTACCGATCATTGTAAGTATTCCGCAACTTCTTTGAGTATTCGCACATGTGTTTCATTGCTTGAATTGATCCTTGGGACATAAAAGAAACCCAACAAGGCCAATATCAGCATCAGTTTTGGGGATGTGTCCCAGGGTCGTGACCCACATCATCGGCAGTTTGGGGATGCGTCCCAGGGTCGTGACCCACATCATCAGCAGTTTTGGGGATGTGTCCCAGGGTCGTGACCCATATCATCAGCAGTTTTGGGGATGAGTCCCTGTTGGGAGATCTATAAGTCCCGAGGATCGATTAAAGCATAGAAACAACATGTAAATACAACAAAAGAAGTCACGGAATACTCACAATGATCGGTTGAGGTGATGCGGTGAAGAAAAAAATCCATTTCTGCCCTCCTTGAAGCTCGGCAGTGAGCCGTTTGGCACCTCCAAATTCGGCCATCTCCAAGTGTGGTCCAAGCTCCAAGCTTCATTTGGTGATTCCTTACTCACAAGTGGGTTTCCCTATCACCTTTGTATGTACTCCTTGGTGTGCTAGCACTTGGTAATTTTCGCTACAAAATCACCATGTTTCTCCTCTTGATTCTCGGTGAAAACCAGAAAGACAGAAGAAGAAAATGGCCTTGAGACCGTTTGAGAGAGAATGAGCATTTTGGCTCCAAAACGTGTGTAAAGAGAGAGAGATGGAAAATTTCTATATATTAATTGATTTTCCAAAAACAATTAAACATATACCACTTTTTCAATTTCAAAAAGTCAAAGCATTAAAGCTTTGCCACTACACCACCATCAATCACAATGACAAGTTGTCAAATCACTTAAAGTGACTAGACATCACATCAATTGATTGACTAGTGCTTTGACGCTTGATGTGACTTGCGTGCTGCACTCAAATTCGAATGCAAATGCGCTCGCAAATAATCTCGGTCTTGGGTTCGCTAATTACAAATTAACGAATTTTCCATTGCGACGTAATTAAATGATTATGCCTAGCGAAATCACTATCACATCGCTAACGAATTAATTCTAAATTAACTCGTTCGCCTGAATTAAAATCTAATTTTAATTCCGCATCAAAATCCAATTTCGTATAATATATCAAATATATTATTTTATCGATTAATTCCAAATTAATCGTTATCTCTCTTTAAATAATATTTTATCCTAGATAAAATATCTCCATAATTAATCCAAGATTAATTTTCTCTCTCATCCAATTAATCCCAGATTAATAAAGTGTGAGTCATACGTCATCGGTGAATCTTCGGGAAGCGACCCATGAGATCCCCGGATATAATGGCAGTAAATCCGGTCGTCAGACTATCCGAACACGTAAGTACCTAGTACTACGTTTGTAATGATTTACAAGACAAGGTTGGCTTCAAGCAAAGCGTCATGCCTACCCAATTCTCCAGAAATATCCTTACAGGAATATACGATCTATATCAGGCATAGTATACGTAGTATTGCGTATTTTTATCCAGTATCTGATGTCACGTGCAATTCCTGAGGCTGGAATTGTGTCTGCCCCATACGAAGCACATATCAGATCTCTGGTAACTAGTCTCTATAATCGGATAATCATGACCTAGTCATATTATCCCGATGACTGCAGTACATAAGAGAACCAGTTCCATATCCTACATGACCATCATCTCCACTATGACTAGAGTGATACTTCCGTCTTGACATCACACCAAACACACTACGATTCTCAATATACCCAACATAGGCGTACACGGAACTTGTTAAAGCCCTGGACGACCTAAAACCAAAGTATATTGATTGTCGCAAGTATTAGCGGTGCAAGTCTCAGGTTAAGACCAAATACACCTACCCTGATTTCGGACTTCCATAGACACATAATCATACTACCAATAGAATTCCGAAGGGTCTATCCAGAGCGAAGCTGTTTTCCGTACCATCGATAAACCAACCTCCTACTACACTTACATGAGTATCATATACCCAAATATATGAGAACTATACATTATGCCCTCACAACGCGCACAAGTGTAATACTAGTCTTTTACGCATTATCGATGTCCAATCTCGATAATACTCTGACCGGCGTAAACACACACGTATAACGCAAGCGCACGTATCGTTCAAGTAGTATAAAAATATCGATCCCATGAGGACTTAATTCCTACTGTTGTTATTAATTGTTGAATCTATTTATTTACAAATATCTAATTAAATGGAGAAGAGAGAATTGTTTGTTTGATTGGTTGAATTTGGCGTTGCTAAATAATTAAATAAATAAAAAGACAAAAGAAAATACTAAGGAAATAACAAAAGACACAAAGATCTAGGGTTGTGATTTATTCCAATACCATTATAAAGATGAAGTGATTATTTTATAGTTAGGAAATACAATGATTTATTAACCTGGAACACGAAATTATGCGAAAGCATCTGTCGATGGTCAGACACAAATACCCAGTATAACCCAATTGAACCATATTCCTATGTCAACCACATTATCTGGATTCATTAAGATTAAGTTCCAATTATGGCTACCCTCGCCCGACAGGTATATTCCTATCCTGTAAGGAAATCTATTAAAGGGTTATCTATCCTCAAGGAAGATCGTGGGCTATTGAGTCTAAGGTTTTAAACTTAAAATCCCTATGTCTAGTTCATTTTAAGTTTACCTAATCAATTTTATTAATGGCCAATTAATAAAAAGCATTAAGATTAAGACTCAATAAATAAATCTTTAATACCCAAACTATAATCTAACCCTTATAAACCGGTGATAGTGAAATTCATCACAACCCCAGATAACTATTTAGTTACAACACATAACTAAGACTAATAACTTAAAAGTAAAAGACATAAAGTAAAAATGCGGTAAAGTAAATACTGAAAAGTAAATTACAATAAAATAAAATGCTAAGGTAAAAGGAATTACTTTTACTACTACTAATTTAGATATCTCCCATAAAATAATATATAAACTTGTGATATTATTTAACCAACCGACCAATCTGGCGGTATCCTGATTAAGTCCAATTAAGTCCAACCAGCCATATAGGCGGTAATATTTGTCCATAATCCAGCCATAAAGGCGGTACCAAAATAAATTATCAACCGACCAATCTGGCGGTATCCTTGATTAATCAGGTTCAAACCAACAGAAAATAAATATACCAACCGACCAATATAGCGGTATCCTTTATTAATCAGTATTTTAATTAGTAAATATATTATTTTTAAGGGAGATTAATCTAAATAGTAACAGTAAAAGAATTACCTTTCACCCTAGCTGGGAAATTACTTTCTCATGAATAGTAAAAACTGTAAAAAGTAAAAAGTAAAAATTAAATTACTATTATTACAAATGGTAATTAAAATAAATTACAAAACTAAAAATAAAAAAACTAAAAAAAATAAAAATTCTAGAGAGAGAAACTCTCTCTAGAGAGAGAAATCAAGAGAGAGAGAGGTGTACTAAAATTCTGAAATTCGCGCAGTATTTATAGAAATATTTTTCACTGTTTAAGCGTCGCGACGCTGGATTTGTCGACGTGGCACGATGAGAAGGCGACACGTAGCAAGGCGGCTGACTGTTCAAGCGACACGTGTCAAGGCGGCTAATTCTCAATTATTGTGATGACGTCATTGATGACGTCATGCTGACATGGCGCTGATGTGGCGGTGACGTGGCGCTGACGTGGCGAAGGCGCGTGTTACAATTGTCGGCACAATAGGATTGCGACACGTGGCGACACGTGTCACGCTGTGATTGGCTGAGCTGACGTGGTAAGTTGACTCGTTGACCTGCTGACGTGGACGATGATGTGGCATGACGTGTGGCAAGTTGACTCGTTGACCGATGACATGGCTGATGACGAGGCGACACGTGTCAAGTCTGAGTGTCGGCAGCATATGATGTTGACACGTGGCACGGCGCACGTTAGCAGATTGGATGTGATGGTGACACGTGGCACGGCGCATTTTAGCAAAGTCAAACTTCTCAAATTGTTGACCATTGACCAGGCGCACGTTAGCAGATTCGGCTCACGCTGGGCGTCGCGACGCGGAAGGTTGGGCGGCGCGACGCTGGAAATTACCAAAATTGCCCTTTTTCGCCAATTTTCACTGTTTTACTCCAAATCACCTCCAGAATGTCCTGAAACTTTATTTATCTACAAAATAACACAAAACACATCAAAACATTCACAAAACTCAAGAAACTATACAAAATATTAAGTTAAATGAGTGGGAAATAGTGATATAAATACCACTCATCACACCCCCAAACCTAACATTTTGCTAGTCCTCGAGCAAAATACAGAATAAAATAACATAACAAAATTTAACTAAGCCATTTTCGTAGGGATCACGGTTGCATTTAGCATATGCAACAAGCCTTTAAACCCCTAGGTGTCCCTAGTGGACGAGTGTAGTCTCGTGAGGGTTTACAGCAATGATACCCACAATATTTTACAAAAGTAAAAAGGCAGTAAAACTAATGCACACAAAAGCAAAAGACAAGAGAAAAGAGAATTAGAAAGTTAGTGACTAATCAGGTGAAAATTCTACTCCAAGTTACTAGTTGTTTTGTTTCTTTCTAAATTACTGAATAAGTAAATTCTCCGTTTATTTTTGCCATTCTCCATATACACAGCCAACATAATATTAATCACTCTCATTTTGCCCACAACAGTCATAAGTGCAGTTGATAAGAGAGTAATATTTTTGTCCTAAAGTTCTATCAGATTTCACACCTTTTTGTAGCAATGGAATAATTTTCTCTGATTTTTCTGATTTTTTCTTTGATTTTCTGAATTTTGACTTTTTATTTATATACAATACCTTCCGTCTATGTAGCGAGCTTTGGGTTGGTGACTCCCAAACCAGTTGGCTTTAGGGCACCAGGTGTTAAGACACCCCTACGAACTTAATTACTCAGACTTCAGATATGAATAAATTTTAGCAGTATCTTTGATCCATGTAGCGAGCTTTGGGCCAATGACTCCCAAACCAGTTGGTTTTAGGGCACTAGGTGTTAAAACACCCTTACAGACTTAATAACCCGGATCTTAGATACTTTATTTTTGTACATCAGAAATTTATTTTTTTTTTTTTTACTCCATCACTATTTAGAGATGCTTCCTCCCATTAAACTAGAGCACTGAATATTACAAACTTTTCAATTTTAGCTCATGTCCGTATGTTTCCATGTAAGTTCATAATACCTGTCAACTGAGCATATGAAGATTCATTTTAGTCAGTATTATGGAGAATTCACAAATTAAATAATTTAAAAGGAAATAAACAAAAATTAACTTATTTCGAAATAAATGGATTGAAATACGTCTCAAGAGTGGAAACTCCTTACTCGGCTATTTCTTACCAATTTCACCTTTTAGTTAAAATAAAAACACAAAAATGCAAAATATTTTTGTAATTTTTGAAAATTTTTCAATTTTTTTTTTTTTTTTCGAAAAATTTTGGACTAGAAATAAAAACACAATACAAGCAAGTACTATTAACTATACCTCACCCCCAAACCTAAATGAGACATTGTCCCCAATGTCTTAAAAAGTAGAAGAAGAGTTTAGAAGATAGTACCTGATTAGCTGAAAATCTATAGGAATTTAAAGGTTAAGATCCAGATTAATCCTACGTCTCTTACCACGATCATCCTCGGACCAATTTATTTTTGAAATGATAGGGTCAACTTTCGGCTTCATAGGCTATGAGTTGGTCAATTAGATCTGGAGCAGTTCTGGCAGTAAAGAGGAGTTCTTTTAAAGGTTTTGACACGAACCCATTTCTTCGAGCATCATCAAGAAACACACAAAGAAAATCATAAAACCCATCAACGTTGTACAGCCCAATTGGTTTCTGGTGTATGTTTAGGTTCGCCCAAGATAGTACAATAAAAATTTCCTCCAATGTGCCCAAGCCACCTGGCAAAGCAATAAAAGCATCAGAACGGTTAATCATTTCTACCAGTCGTTCAGACATACCTGGTACGATCAGTTCCTCTCCGTTTGTTGGTTCAATAAATTCGCCTCTGCCAAGGGTTTTGGGATGATTCCCAAAACATGACTGCCTCCTTCCTGTACGGCCTTTGAAACAATCCCCATTAGTCCAAGATTACCTCCGCCATATATTAGGGCATATTCCTGTGCCTATGCTAATCTGTGTGTGTTTATGTCATTGTGGTGTACACAGATTAGATACTAGCTAAAAACACAGATGTTTTCAACTCGTCTTCTTGAAGTGGCTTCCAATTTTTTTTTTTTTTTTTTATGTATTTCTTTCTCAACTATGGATGCCTTCAAAAGTGCAATGACGGGCTGGATTTATAGTACCTGAAAAGGGTGAATATAATAAAAGCACAAGTATCTTCCAGAGGAAGCTTGTTAGCTAAACAACAAAATGAATCGTGAAAGGTCAAAAAGTCTGGATCCTGTCTACGAAAATAAAGATAATTACAACAGAAAAGCAAATCAAAGCAATGATTAAGGCAGCGGAATTGTGTATGCAATACGCCACTCGCGTAGTATAAATTCATTAGGATGTATCTCAAGACTTAATTCTTATTCAGCCATTGTTAATGAATTATTTCTCATCTTTGATTGCTAAACACAGTTCCTTCTGTATTAAAATGCTCCGTTCGTGCTTTTCCCTACAAAAATAACACACAAAATTAAAAAGTTCACACTATGTATACACAAAAGAGATTAGAAGATAATACATGGTCAGCTGAAATTTTACAGGAAAAATTACCATAAGGAAAACTTTATATCCAATTTACGTTTTTTTTACCACGATCGATAATTGACCATTTTTTAGTGAAAATTTCGACAGAGTCTCCTCTAAAAACTCAAAATTTCCCCAAATTCATCCTAAAACTAACACTTCAAAAATCACCACAATGTCAAACTTCGCCCCCAATTCTACAAAGTTCCATCGATCTGGCATTTCTAAACTCAGAATTCAGCCAGTTATTCACTGCCAAACTTTCAAATTCACAACCCTCCAATTTCAACAAAATCAACCACAAACTCATTCAATTTTCGATTATCCCCTTTACTGCCAAAATTTCAAAACCTGTAACATCCAATTTTTATCAAAATTAACCACACAAATTATCCACACAAATCAGATCTGATCATGGATGGTTTTGATCGTGGGTTTGTTGCTTGGCAGTGGGTGGCTGGTTCGGTTCTGGTGATGTCTTGGAAGTGGGTCACAGCTCCGGTAATGGATTCATGGTGGGTAGTTTCGGCCAGATGGTGGTGCTCAGAATCGGCGATGAAGGTCTCGGCAGGGATGAAGAGGGTGTCGATCTCGACGGTGGTGGTTAAGACTCGGTGAGACAGTGGCAGTCTCGGCTTGGTGGTTCACGGCTCGGCAAGGGTGACTCACGGCTGATCTGTGGTTGGTGAAGACTCGGTCACGGTGAGGGTGGCTCGCGGTGGTAGTGCGGCTGGTGGATCTCGGCGATGATGGCTCGGCAAGGGTGAGGTTTGCGGCTAGTGGTGTCTCGGCTGTGGGTTCGGCTTTGAGTGTTTCATGGTGGATGGGTTGGTTGCGGTTTGGGCGAGGTGAATCTTGGTGATAGGCTCGGCCATGGTGAGTTTCTGGTTTGGTAGATCTCGGTTGTGGCGGTGTGGTTGTGATGATTCGGTTGTGGATGGATTTGGCTGCTGGGTTGAGAGAAAATGGTGAGATCTGTGAAGAAGGAGGAGTGATCTGTGCGTGGTGGCTGCTGGTTTTAGGCTTGTAAACAAACCAGTGTCGCGACGCTGAAATTGGTCATGCGTCGCGACGCTCGGTAAATTTTTAGGGATTTTTTTTTTTTTTTTGGCAAAACCATGTCTTGCGACAGATAAATCCATAGGGGCGCGTCCCAAGAACAGATTTCTTACTCGGCCGTCTTTTCTGGATCAACTTTGTATCTTCGTGATTTTGTCAAATTTTTATTTTGTAAAAATCCCGCTTGTTCTGGTTTGCTTTGTCCTGATAAATTCCATTTTAATTTTTCCTGCAAAACTCACACACAATTAAAAAGTTCACACACACAAAATAAATAAATAAATAAATAAAAATAAATTACAACAAATTGCATGGGTTGCCTCCCTGCTAGCGCTAAATTTTTCGTCTTCAGCCAGACGTGACTGAAATTTATCTGTTAAGGAGGTTTTAGTGTCGTTTTGGATGTCCTATCGAAGACAATCCCGTGAGCGTTGCTTTTGAAGGGTCTCTTCCAACGGTAAAGTGGTAAAAAGAATTTTGTCTTATTCAGTGCTCGTGCCACCTTTTTAATCTTTGTTGCTCCAATGGTTCCTGCAAAGAAAGAAAGAAAATCAGGAGGTCTCGTATGGTGCTTGACTTGGAATTGAAGTTCCATTATGTCAAGCTTCTGGGTGATTTCTTTGATCAGTACTCCCCAAAACAGCGATGTTTTTCCTGAATGCTCTGGATCTTTAATAAGGTCAGACGTTTGCTCTTCTATTTGCTCTGCTTCTTGCTCCACCTTTTCTTCACAGATGTATTTGAAAATTTCTGCATTAAGCTCTTCATCTGTCATCTGTGAAATACATGTTTCAAAATTGTCAACCTGAAAAGAAATGTTAGATTTTAGGTCTTCATCCTCTGATCTGGTTGAAATGATTGGCTCAGGTAGATCTTCTTCAAACATTTGTGCAATGGAATCTCCAAGATCTTCATTTTGAGGATACAGAATTCCATCCTCAATTTTTGATGCAGTTGGAACAAATATTTCAGCTTCATCCTCGTCAGAATCTGAATAATAGAAATCAAATCGAGACTTTTCCGGTTCGGGTTCCTGAACTGATACCTCTGGTTGTTGTACTGCTCAGCCTCCTCCTCTGTTAAGGTGTCATTGTGGATTTCTGGGTTCTCGAAGGCTTCATCAGTGTCATCTGAAACTGGTTCTTGAGGTATGATGTTCTGGTTTCTGTTAATTGTCTGATCTGATCTGTCATTCTTTGTATGGATTCTGTGTTACTCTGAATTTGTGCATCAAATCGAGCTTCCTGTTCTTTGAACATGTGAATTAATTGATCTTCCTCGGATGGTTCTGGTTCTTGATAAGGATCGAATGAAGATGGTGGATAAGATGGAAAATGTGATGGTTCTGTGAAATATGTTGGTTCTTCGTACCATGTAGGATCTTGATAGTTCTGCCCCCTGGATGGTAGTTGTACTCGCAATAATCGCTTGGGTGGTTACCATTACATATGTCACATCTCCACATTGAGTTCTGTTGAGCAAAAGTAGTATTGCTTGGTTCTGGCATCCAGTGATAGTTATTGGGCTCAACAACAGGCCTCAGAAAACTGGACTGTTGTTCCCAGATTTGGGGTGTATCCTCTTGTAATGCTCGTGATTTCTCAATCTCCCAGTAATGTTCCATTTTTTTAATCACCTGAAAACAAAAGAAATAAAATTACAAAATAAAAGAAAGAAAATTAGATATAAGTAAATTAGATAGCTTCAAAATTAACAACTCAAGAAAAATAAGTCCCCGGCAACGGCGCCAAAAACTTGACCGGCGTAAACACACACGTATAACGCAAGCGCACGTATCGTTCAAGTAGTATAAAAATATCGATCCCACGAGGACTTAATTCCTACTGTTGTTATTAATTGTTGAATCTATTTATTTACAAATATCTAATTAAATGGAGAAGAGAGAAATTGTTTGTTTGATTGGTTGAATTTGGCGTTGCTAAATAATTAAATAAATAAAAAGACAAAAGAAAATACTAAGGAAAATAACAAAAGACACAAAGATCTAGGGTTGTGATTTATTCCAATACCATTATAAAGATGAAGTGATTATTTTATAGTTAAGAAATACAATGATTTATTAACCTGGAACACGAAATTATGCGAAAGCATCTGTCGATGGTCAGACACAAATACCTAGTATAACCCAATTGAACCATATTCCTATGTCAACCACATTATCTGGATTCATTAAGATTAAGTTCCAATTATGGCTACCCTCGCCCGACAGGTATATTCCTATCCTGTAAGGAAATCTATTAAGGGTTATCTATCCTCAAGGAAGATCGTGGGCTATTGAGTCTAAGGTTTTAAACTTAAAATCCTATGTCTAGTTCATTTTAAGTTTACCTAATCAATTTTATTAATGGCCAATTAATAAAAAGCATTAAGATTAAGACTCAATAAATAAATCTTATATTACCCAAACTATAATCTAACCCTTATAAACCGGTGATAGTGAAATTCATCACAACCCCAGATAACTATTTAGTTACAAACATAACTAAGATTAATAACAACATAAAAGTAAAGACATAAAGTAAAAATGCGGTAAAGTAAATACTGAAAAGTAAATTACAATAAAATAAAATGCTAAGGTAAAAGGAATTACTTTTACTACTACTAATTTAGATATCTCCCATAAAATAATATATAAACTTGTGATATTATTTAACCAACCGACCAATCTGGCGGTATCCTGATTAAGTCCAATTAAGTCCAACCAGCCATATAGGCGGTAATATTTGTCCATAATCCAGCCATAAAGGCGGTACCAAAATAAATTTATCAACCGACCAATCTGGCGGTATCCTTGATTAATCAGGTTCAAACCAACAGAAAATAAATATACCAACCGACCAATATAGCGGTATCCTTTATTAAGTCAGTATTTTAATTAGTAAATATATTATTTTTAAGGGAGATTAATCTAAATAGTACAGTAAAAGAATTACCTTTCACCCTAGCTGGGAAATTACTTTCTCATGAATAGTAAAAACTGTAAAAAGTAAAAAGTAAAAATTAAATTACTATTATTACAAATGGTAATTAAAATAAATTACAAACTAAAAATAAAAAAACTAAAAAAAATAAAAATTCTAGAGAGAGAAAACTCTCTCTAGAGAGAGAAATCAAAGAAGAGGAGGTGTACTAAAATTCTGAAATTCGCGCAGTATTTATAGAAATATTTTTCACTGTTTCAGCGTCGCGACGCCAAGGAGCTCTGCGTCGCGACGATGGATTTGTCGACGTGGCACGATGAGAAGGCGACACGTAGCAAGGCGGCTGACTGTTCAAGCGACACGTGTCAAGGCGGCTAATTCTCAATTATTGTGATGACGTCATTGATGACGTCATGCTGACGTGACGCTGATGTGGCGGTGACGTGGCGCTGACGTGGCGAAGGCGCGTGTTACAATTGTCGGCACAATAGGATTGCGACACGTGGCGACACGTGTCACGCTGTGATTGGCTGAGGCTGACGTGGCAAGTTGACTCGGTTGACCTGCTGACGTGGACGATGATGTGGCATGACGCGTGGCAAGGTTGACTTGTTGACCGATGACGTGGCTGATGACGAGGCGACACGTGTCAAGTCTGAGTGTCGGCAGCATATGATGTTGACACGTGGCACGGCGCACGTTAGCAGATTGGATGTGATGGTGACACGTGGCACGGCGCATTTTAGCAAAGTCAAACTTCTCAAATTGTTGACCATTGACCAGGCGCACGTTAGCAGATTCGGCTCACGCTGGGCGTCGCGACGCGGAAGGTTTGGGCGGCGCGACGGTGGAAATTACCAAAATTGCCCTTTTTCGCCAATTTTCACTGTTTTACTCCAAATCACCTCCAGAATGTCCTGAAACTTTATTTATCTACAAAATAACACAAAACACATCAAAACGTTCACAAAACTCAAGAAACTATACAAAATATTAAGTTAAATGAGTGGGAAATAGTGATATAAATACCACTCATCATACTCTGACTAGGAATATTTAATGATTAAACCTTCGTGGATTGATACTGTCTCATATCATCTTAATCCAGGAACTAATCATAAGGACCTCTTATCATTTATACATCTTGGTGATCTAATCACAAATGATAAGAGAGCAATTTCTTTTGTCACATAGTTAATATGTACAACAACACCATGATCTGTACAAATAGTGACACTATGGGTCATAACTGTCCAATAATCTCCCACTTGGCCTATAGCCAGTCACTCGAGTGTCCTACACCCGAACTATGTACGATTCGCTCAAATTACTAAGAAAAGACTTTCGTCAGCGGATTTGCACAATTATCATCTGATGCCATTTATACGATCATCACATCGCCATGATATATGATCCAAATGAATCAGATGAATAGTCGAAGTTTATATATATAGATCGTTGATGAGACCATTAATTCTTTAACCTGCGCTGTAGCCTAGCTCAGCTGCTAACAGAATTAAATCTAATCTAATTAGATTATTAATCAATCCAGAAGGCTTCTATTACTACCTCAGCTGCAAGCAATAATCCACTTTTGTTGTTTATCCGATAACAATATCTTGCATGGAAGATTTCGAGCTCACTGTTCCGTTATTCAAACTTTGTAGTACCCATGTTGCGACTTATAGTCATTTATATCGGTTAGGAAACTTGCAGCAGTGATCCCAGTCACTTCAAGTTCTCCATCTCCATAGTTTAAGACAGCATCCTTAGATCTCTAAGATACTAAAGGATTTTCTTAACATCATTCCAATGACTATCACTTGGATTGGCCTGATTGTGACTCCATATGCTCAAAGCGTATGAGAGACTAGGTCGCGTACATTTATTAATGTACGATTTCTCGGAGAGTTTTCAACATCTTTAAATCTATCCCAGTAGATCTTTATTCCTAGAATAAAGGTTATTTCTCCAATGAATTCTACGGAGAATTTTCTCGAAATCCAAGCTTTCGCCGATTGTATTATGGGAATATCATTTCCAAGAAATGATATGTTATCATTATTAATAGGACATTTATTGTCAGTGCGCTCCAACTAACCTTCTTATATACACAAGAATCATATCTGTTTTGAATTAAATCATACACCATTATGATTACATCAAAACGATAATTCCAAGAATCTAATGCTTGCTTCAATCCAAACATGGATCGAATAACCTGCAAACCTTATTTCATAAATGAAACATACAACATCAGCAAGCATTATCCAAATGGATTTACTGTGGCAACAGATAAAAGGTTTCGTCATAATCGACACAATGTTGATAACGATACCTTTTCGCTACAAGCCTAGCTCAGTACGTTGGTATGTTGCCTTCCATTTAAGTCTTCCTTGAAGACCTAAATAGTACCAATAGGCACAATACATTTCGGTACATCAACTAGTATCCAAACTAAGTTGATATACATGGAATCCATTTCGGATTGCCATAATAGGGATTCGATACCTTGTATCACTTCCTCATACGTAGTCAGTTCGTATTCCTCAATAAGATTGACATCTTTATGAGGTGAGATCAGAAACCCATACCCAAGGTTGTTTTCTGACTCTCACGGACTTACGCGGTTTTTATGTATTCGAAGATTATTTGTATAGTTTCATCCTTGATGAACTATATGTGTTCGATTAGGACTCGGTGCCTGGAATAGTATTACTCCGATTTTCATCGAGTTTTACTTTCCTCCCACTTACCACTACATATTGGTATTCCTCTTAGGAAAACGACATGGTGAGCAACAATTTCATTGTTCTCTTGTCAGTTATATAAGTACTATATTTAGGTTTCCCTAGGATAACCCACAATTGGCATTTATCCGATTTGGGTTCTAGTTTGGTATCATCCAAATATATGCATAGCATACCCAAATCTTCAGGAATGTGAAAACCCGATTTCTTTCCTGTTCATATCTAATATGAAGTCTGTCAAATAGAATTTTATGGAACCTTATTCAAAATACATTCTGCACTGTTTATGCGTATCTGTTGAATGAAATGGTAGCTCAGAGCGACTCATGATTAACCTTATCATGTCCAACAAAATTCGGTCTCTCAGTTCGGACACATCGTCAAACTGAAGTGTTCCGGGAAGAGTCCTCATTGAAAGAATACTATATTCTTTCAAGTATATGAGGAACTTATTGCTTAAGTATTTTCATCATGGTCTAACCGTGACAGTTTAATACTTTAGCCGATCCGTTTGTCTATTTCGTATCAAAACTCAAAAAGTTTCCGATTTGTGTTTCGAAAGAAACACATAACCATAACGCGATGCCACATCCGTATAGGTCATGAAATATTCATATCCACCTCTAGCCTAGCTAGATATGGGCCCACTTGTTTCACTATGAATAAGGGCTAACATATCAATGGCATTTACACTTTTACCAAGTAAATAGTGTTATAGGCATTTTGCCCAATAAACTAGATTCGTAGACTTTATTTGAATAGAATCAAATTTGTCCTAGTATCCATTCTTCAAAAGTGTGGATATACGAGTCTTGTTTAATTGTGTCCCAGACAACAATGCCACATTGAAGTCTCTTCTGATCAAATCAGTTTGAGCTATTTGTTTGTCATGTTATACGTTTGAGATTTATTTATAATCAAAATATAAATACTGTTATTCACATCTAATGTGTTTATCTCAATATCATCTTTATAAAATAAAACACTTTAGTGTTTTAGGTTTCTACGGTTAAAACATCGACTTTCGTCCCGTTTTCAATTCGCAGATTAATCTCAATTGAAGTCAGTATCCTACTCATAGCAGATTCTGCACATCAGTACATATTTATGTACCACACTAAGTATCTAAAATCCAATTTTAATACTAGTAGTGAATATATTTATGACTAAAATATTTGAAGTCAGAGCCTTGCTCTTCTTCTATTCCTTCATGTCTACCTTGTCCATATCGCAGTCACGCTTCCGTGTCCCCGTTTGCCACAGTTTGGGCAGACTTTTGGGATATGTTCTTTGTCTTCCCAGAAGATTATAATGATTTTTCCTTTGCCCATTTTCCACATTCCAGAAGCCTTCGGCCTAGCCTTGGCCTTCTGGGATGTTGAAGTAAGGTGCGCCTTGCGCTACTTGCCTTATTACAAAGTTTGGCTTCGACTCGTTGAGTATTGCCATTAACTCTCCAAGAGTTAAATATTGCCATTTTTACTTCTAAATTCTAAAGATAGATTTTTGAAGATCCTTTAATTTCATTATCAAACTTTAAGGATCTAATCCTTAGTTCTGATTAAGTAATTAAGGAGTCTTTTTGGAAAGCTTAATGGATTAAGCACTAAGGTTATCATCACATATATCTTCCAAAGATTATGTTCTACTATTTGCTTAACTCCGGGCTTAGGCCTAATATGTTATTTTATCAAATAAAGTAACTTATTAGTTTACCAGGACCATCCTGATATTTTATTCCCAATTTGAAAATTAAAGTCGTTTTAGAACATTTTTCACCCAGGATTATGTTTTAAACACTAATCTTTCAATTTTATCTTGATTCTAATAGTCCAACTATTTAATCAACGATTTAAGGTACTATACATTATAATGATTACTATAGTCCAACTATATAATCAACTATAATTTTAATTGATTAAATTCAATTATATTGAATACTATAATCCAATTATAAAATCAACTATTAATTGAATAGTTTGAATACAGTCCAACTATTTTAATAAAACAACTATTAAATATTAGTCCAACTAATAAATAATTTATTTGACGTAATATTTGATATGAGCGCGTATGGCAAGTTACTAAACGAATATTGCAAATTTAATAATTGCCTCCCACTATTTTTCGGCGAGCCTCTAACCCTCTGTTGAGTACTCTGGAAATTTTGTTTCCTAGTGGGCTAGGATCCCATTAAATAACACACAATCATGACTTTGGCCAACAAATTTTATGATAATTAACTATGTATATCTCTAAGATCAATTGGATCCCATCCAATTCCTAGATCCAGTAGGAGGACATCCAAGTCCGAAACATATATCTTATATATGCCAATATATCCAATATATTGCCTAACCTTTTTCCTCTGAATCAACTAAGCCTTGGCTTTGGCACAACAAACTTAGTGATCCCAGTTAAGCGGAACCCATTGACCATGGAAAGCTTCGTAATCAATGTCGATGGACAAGAAGTGGTCTTGACTTTGGCCAACAAACCACAACTTGGACAAGACACCGATATGGAACATAGCCTTCATGATTCAAACACATCCTCGACGGACAAAGGCCTTGACTCTGGCCAACAAACCAATGCCAGTCTTGGATCTTGAGTAAGAATCACTCAATGGAAGGAAAAACGCTTAATATTTTGTGAGGGTTTTTCGCGTGCAAATTGGCAACCAATTTATTATCTTTGTTAAGGTCTCATCATCATACACCCTTAAACATGTATTCTAAACATATAATAAGGCGCATAAAAATAAATAATAATGATATGCAGATGGATACTTAACACATTGATCCTAGATCAAATCTCTACATTTCCTCTCTCCCGCTAGCACATGTATTACTTCTACCCGTTACATAGCACTTCTAAAGAAACCTCATATACATTGAGGGGAATAGGTGAGAAGAAAAATATAACGAGTATGTAGGTAATAGGCTGGACACGCAGGTCTAATTAATAAATTCTAAATTTATAACAATAATTTCCAAAATTGCCCAACCCATCTAATATCCATCTGATATACATTATTCATGCATTGCAACCATGTATTCACACAAGCATATTATCAATCAATCTAATCCAATTAATTAATCTGATAATTAATGACCATCCAATGTTCAAACAACGATTTGATTTTGCGTGAGTCAAACTCGTTTTGCAAATAAGTACTCAAAGTACGAATTCTTGAATTAAATTAAACTACAACATTAAATCCAATTTAATATGAATTTAATACTAATTCACGATTTAATTCCAAATTAAATACTACACTTTATTGACGAACCTTTACGACTTAAATTCCAAATTTAATTGTTACGGGTCACAAAGCCCGATTAACATCCAATGTTAATTTAATTAAAGTCCAATGAGCTTTTAATTAATTTCTTAAGGCATGGACTTTTGGTCAACTTGGGTCAAACCCAACAACCAAAGCCCAATCAAGGAATAATCCCATAAGCCTAGAAATCAATTTAGGCCCGTTAGGCCCAATTAAAATATTAAGGTCCATTAGTCATAATTAGACTTTATGGATGTGGTTTTGGGCCCAATTGGATCCAACCAATTTGCCTAAACCAATCTTGGTACAACCAAGCCAAATAAGCCCAATAAGAACATTTAAGCCCAATTTCCAAAATTAGCCTATTTAATTAAATCACAAAAATTCCAAATTTCATATTTAATTAACCAAAGTGTATAGCATAATTAATTACCCAAATCAATAATTCCAAAACACCAATTAACCTAATTAATTATGCTTATCAACATTAAAACATGTCCAACACATTTTAATAAAAATCAAACCCAATTTCATGCTTTAACTCTCGGAAATTTGGGGATTTTTCAAATCGATTCGGTTTCAATCCAATTAAATCCACAATCAACAATTCCCAATTGATTCCAACTCATCCAATGAATCAAAAATAAAAAATGCCAAGACATTAGGGCTTATATCATTCTTGGCCAAGCCAAAGATTTTGGGGAAAATTGTTCCAAACAATATTTCATGAAATTGATATAATAAAACTTCAATTAAACATAATTTAAGCATACTTAATCATCCAATTTCATCAAATCACGCTCAAACACATTTTGCCCAATTTTAACCCTAAATCAAGTTTCATGCTTTTACTCGCTCTGATACCTTTGTTGGGAAATCTCTAAGTCCCGAGGATCGATTAAAGCATAGAAACAACATCTGAATACAACAAAGGAAGTCGCGGAATACTCACAATGATCGGTTGAGGCGATGCGGTGAAGAACAAAATCCATTTCTGCCCTCATTGAAGCTCGGCAGTGAGCAGTTTGGCACCTCCAAATTCGGCCATCTCCAAGTGTGCTCCAAGCTCGAAGCTTCATTTGGTGATTCCTTGCTCACAAGTGGGTTTCCCTATCACCTTTGTATGTAATCTTTAGTGTGCTAGCACTTGGTAATTTTGATACAAAATCACCATGTTTCTCCTCTTGATTCTCGGTGAAAACCAGAAAGACAGAAGAAGAAAATGGTATTGAGGCCGTTTGAGAGAGAATGGGCATTTTGGCTCCAAAACGTGTGTAAAGAGAGAGAGATGGAAAATGTGTATATATTAATTGATTTTCCAAAAATAATTAAACATATACCACTTTTTCAATTTCAAAAAATCAAAGCATTAAAGCTTTGCCAACTACCACCATCAATCACAATGACAAGTTGTCACATCACTCAAAGTGACTAGACATCACATCAATTGATTGATTAGTGATTTGACGCTTGATGTGACTTGCGTGCCGCACTCGAATTTGAAATGCAAATGCGCTCGCAAACAATCCCGGGCTCGGTTTCGCTAATTCCAAATTAACGAATTTTTCGTTGCGACATAATTAAATGATTATTCCTAGCGAAATCACTATTCAAGTCGCTAACGAATTAATTCTAAATTAACTCGTTCGCCCGAATTAAAATCTAATTTTAATTCCATGTCAAAATCTAATTTCGTATAATATATCGAATATATTATTTTATCGATTAATTCCAGATTAATTTTCTCTCTCATCCAATTAATCCCAAATTAATAAAGTGCCAGTCATACGTCATCGATGAATCTTTGGGAAGCAACCCATTAGATCCCCGGATATGTTGGCAGTAAATCCGGTCGTTGGACTATCCGAACACGTACGTACCTAGTACTACGTTTTTACCGATTTAAAAGACAAGGTTGGCTTCTAGCAAAGCGTCATGCCTACTCAATTCTCCAGAAATATCCTTACAGGAAAATACGATCTATATCAGGCGTAGTATACGTAGTATTGCATATTTTGATCCAGTATCTGATGTCACATGCAAGGCCTGAGGATGGAATTGTGTCTGCCCCGTACGAAGCACATATCGGATCTCTGGTAACTAGTCTCTATAATCGGATAATCATGACCTAGTCATATTATCCCGATGACTGCAGTACATAAGAGAACCAGTTCCATAACCTACGTGACCATCATCTCCACTATGACTGGAGTGATACTTCCGTCTTGACATCACACCCAACACACTACGATTCTCAATATACCCAGCAGAGGCGTACACAGAACCTGTTAAATCCTTGGACGACCTAAAACCAAAGTATATTGATTGTCACAAGTATTAGTGGTGCAAGTCTCATGTTAAGACCAAATACACCTATCCTGATTTCAGACTTCCATAGACACATAGTCATACTACCAATGGAATTCTGAAGGGTCTATCTAGAGCGAATCTGTTTTCCGTACCATCGGTAAAACACAACCTCCTACTACACTTGCATGAGTATCCTATACCCAAATATATGAGAACTATGCCGTTATGCCCTCACAACTCGCACAAGTGTAATACTAGTGTTTTACGCATTATCGATGTCCAATCTCGATAATACTCTGACTAGGGATATTTAATTATTAAACCTTCATGGATTGATACTGTCTCATATCATCTCAATCCAGGAACTAATCATAAGGACCTCCTATCATTTATACATCTTGGTGATCTAATAAAAAATGATAAGAGAGCAAGTTCATTTGTCACATAGTTAATTTGTACAACAACACCATGATCTGTACAAATAGTGACACTATGGTTATAACTGTCCAACAGTCCCAAGGTCGTGACCCACATAATCAACAGTTTTAGGGATGTGTCCTAGGGTCGTGACCCACATTGTCCATGTTATCGAGATGCGTCCCAGAGTCGAGGCCCCCGTTGTCGGTTGCAGTTATCAGGAAGCATCCCAAGGCCGTTGGCCCCCTACATCATTAGTTTTGGGGATGCGTCCTAGGGTTGTGACCTATATTATCACTGGTATTGGGATGCGTCCCAGGGTCGAGGGCCCCGTTGTCGGTTGCAGTTATTGGGTTGCGTCCCAGGATCGAGGTCAACTGCATCATCAAATCAGCTCGAAGCAGCAGGCAAGTCGGGTGGCAACTGGCGAGCCAGGTAAGTAAAAATGCATTGCACAACTTTGATAGGATTGCCATTGTCACACACTGCATAAGTCCCATCAAAGTGAGGGCTACTGTAGGAACTGCATTTTACATATAAGTCTTGATGATGAGTCTCGTACGGAGGCACTACTCTTTAGGTTACGAAAGTCGCGAGAAACGAATGTCGGAAGGGGAAATTCAGAATAAGTATGTCATCGAATTCAATTCAAATGTTCACTACTTTCGTTCATGCTGCGTTAGTGAACACGTTCTAACGTCAAGCAGATTGCGGACGTTCGTGTAGCATTCGAACAGCGTTCGAACAGTGTCGGTACTTCTGGTTTTGTTGCTAGAATCACGCCCAAGCCCATTTAGCCCACCAAAACCCACCCAAAAATAATTAAAACATTTAAAACATGTC
Organism: Zanthoxylum bungeanum; assembly: GCA_019454045.1. Lineage (NCBI taxonomy): Eukaryota > Viridiplantae > Streptophyta > Magnoliopsida > Sapindales > Rutaceae > Zanthoxylum > Zanthoxylum bungeanum. The sequence continues at coordinate 31,402 of SKCR01044365.1, forward strand.
ACAAATTAAACTAACATCCTTCCTAAATTAAACAAATCACATACCTAATAAAAACAAATCAAATATATGATCTTCCTATTTAAGCCAAATCATGTCCCGAATTAACTAGATATTTTTCTTGTGAAACACTAATTAGAAATATTCCCCCTATAATTACTTGATCCCATTCCTATTCAAACAAGAGAAACCCTAGCCTTTGGCTATAAAAGAAACACAAATCCAACCTTAGAACCCCTAGCTCATTCTCACAAAAAAGCCCAAAAAGAAATAAACCTAGCTAGAGCATCCACGTCTCAAGCAATAGAAAATAACCCTCACATTGCCGAGAATCACAACCCATCCAGCACCTTCATATTGCCGCACAACCAACACCAGAAATAGTCTCCATATTGCCATACAACCATCACCAAAATAGCTCCATATTGCCACACAACCAACCCCAAAACAGCCCTTATTCACCGCAAACTGTAACAAAATATAGTCCATTAATATAGCAAAACAGTGACAAAAAAAACTGCACTTTAAAACCCTTAAATTACCAAAAGAAACAGCAGTAAAATAGCAGCAAAACAACAGCAAAAGAGAGGAAATGACAGCTCAAAACAGTGAAGCAGAAAACGAGAGTAGTGGACCAGTGGACTAGAGGAGTTGCGGAGCATCAACCCTTCCGACGGTCGCGTAACGCACTTTCGAGAGATGACCTAAGAGGTTAGACCTGAATGCACCCTTCTTATTTATTCTCATCCTTTTTTGTTGTTTATTAGAATTCACCCGCATGAGAGTCGTTTGTTGATATATGTTGTGGTCCTTGAATGAATGGAATATGTGTTCTCTTTTGTGATATATCGGATGGAAACCCGGACGTAAATTCCGTAGCCAAATCTGAATGGACGGTATTATGGTTTGCTCTCGGGATACAATACCACGTATCACTTGAGAGATTCACACACTTTGTTTCATCTAACATTGTATTCGAGCATGATTGGGTTGCTAGTATGTTATTTATGTTTAAGCATGATTTAGTCATTTTAGCTTTACTTTTTGCACGTTATTTGTTTGTGTATTGATGATGTAGTGCGCATGGGCTTAGTATGTTGGTCTAAAGGTTCTCTATTTGAGGGAAGAAAAGTCCAAAAGGCTACCTTTACGATAATACTTTGCCCTGCCGGACGAAGTATGTTTGGTTGAACGTGACATATGTTCAATCGAGTCTACGAAGTCCTACATTGTTGTCTTTTATTTTAAAGGCATTGTAATGTAATACGCATGGGCTAACTAGGGTGGATTAAAGGTCCTCTATTCGAGGGAAAATGCCTAAAGGGCTACCTTTACCACGACGTTTTGCCGCGCCAGATGAAATATGTTTGATTGAATATGAGATATATTTAATCAAACATACGAAGTTCCACATCATTGTTTTATTTATTTGTATGCATGGTAACATAATGCGCATGGGCTAACTAGGGTGGATTAAAGGTCCTCTATTCGAGGGAAATGCCTGAAGGCTACCTTTACCACGATGTTTTGCCGCGCCTTTTATTATGTCATTTACCTTTTGCATATCATTGCTTTATTTACGCATACATTGCATTCTTGTGCGCATGGGCTAACTAGGGTGGATTAAAAGTCCTCTATTCGAGGGAAATACCTAAAAGGCTACCTTTTCCACGATGTTTTGCCGCGCCGGACGAGGTGCACCCAATTGAATATGAAATGTGTTCCATCGGGCACACGAGGTCCTACATTATGTATTTGTTTATCCATATATATATTTGTGTCATTTTGGATTCCATTTTTGGCAATCTCGTTCGAACGCGTTTCCAAACGCTACACGAATGTATGCATTCTATCTCATCTAAATTCGAACTCATTTACAAACGCTACACGAACGTATACATTCTATCTTATTTCCGTTCGAACGCGTATTAGAATGCTACTTGGACGCTTGTATTATGTTTACCATTCGAACGTATTTACGAATGCTACTCGAACGCGCATATATTTTATTGTATCATGCATCAGGTCTCATCCCGTTCGAATACGTTATCAAACGCTATACGAACGCGAACATTTTGTTTATCGTTCGAACGTGTTATCAAACGCTACTCGAGCGCTTGCATTCTATTTACCGTTCGAACGCGTTTACGAATGCTACACGAACGCACATACACTGAACCGATTCCTTTTCATCAAATTTCATGCCTAATTACTTCTTGGGTGATTTCTCTTAAATTATGTAATTAATCATGCCATTCCATTATTGACATTTTTGCTGTTATCATCCATTGTATTCCTGTATTTATTTATTTGAAGTGTTAGTGAGATTGTGTTCAAGCATGATTAGGTTGTTAGTATGTTACTTGTTTCTTAAAGCATGACTAGGTCGTTAGGATGTTACTTGTTTCTTAAGCATGATTTAGCCATTAGTACGTTATTCCCCTATGCATGATTTGGTTATCTTCTTTCGCGATAGGCGTTCAATTTACGTTTTTGTTTAGGTTGTTATTTATCTTTCGTGTTTGATGATTCAACATGTTCATGAGATTATTGTGTGATATCGTATGTTTGCCATTGTGATGATTTATTTTATACATGCGAACTTAGGAATAGATTATCCATGGAAATATATGTTGCTTAGGCTTGGTTAGATTATTGCACAAATCATATCATTACAAGTGGCATAAGTAAGGGACCATTCCGAACCCAACGGTTTGAGGTCTTCCTTTCGAGGGGTGAGTGCGGCCTTAAATCATTTTCCCGGTTCACACCGGGTGGCGACTCCATGTTATTTCTCCGGTTTAGTTCCCCCGTGGGCTACTCCATACTCCCGACCGGGCCACGAGCCTAGAACAACGTCGCCGATTTCTGTGTCCTACAGTGGCACTTTGACTCGGTCAACTAGTGATGTGGATGATGACGTGGAAGACACGTGGAGTGACACATGGTAACATGTGGTGATGGCGACTGTCGACACCGTAGGATTGTGACACGTGGCACAACGCACGTTAGCAGATCGGCTGTGATGGTGACATGTGGCACGGTGCAAGTTAGCAAAGTCAAACTTCTCAGATTCTGACTTGTGGACCCGACACACGTTAGCAAGTCTTGGTGCATGTTAGGCGTCCCGATGCAGGCAGCTTGCGCATCGCGACGCGGACAAATTATAAAATGCCCTTTTCATATTTTTTCACTGTTTTGGCTCCAAATTGCTTCCAATGCTTTCCAAACTTTATTTATCTGTAAAATAACAATAAAACACATCAAAACGTTCACAAAACTCAAGAAACTATACAAAATATTAGGATAAATGAGTGGGAAATAGTGATATAAATACCACTCATTAAAACCTCATTTACATTGAGGGGAATTGGTGAGAAGAGAAATACAAAGAGAATTGGAGGTGAAAGGCTGGACACGTAGGTCTAATTTCAAATAAATTCCAAATTTACAATAATTTCCAAAATTTCCCCCACCCAACTAATATCCATCAGATATACATTATTCATACAAATATATCCAAGTATTCATACAAATCATGTTATTCAATCAATCTAATCCAATTAATTAATCTACAATTAATGACCATCCAATGTTCATACAACGATTTGATTTGCACGAGTCCAACTCGTTTAAGAATAAATACTCAAAGTAAGTATTCTTGAATTATATCGAACTACAATTTTAAATCCAATTTAAATTGTATCCAATACTAATTCATATTTAATCCAAATTAAATAATTACACTTATAATAGTGCCTTTTAGACTTGGATTCCAAATCTAATCCAAATGGGTCTCAAAGGCCCAATTAGCATCCAATGTCAATTCAATTAAAGTCCAATGGGCTTTCAATTAATTATTTAGGCATGGCTTTGGCCAATATGGATCAAACCCAAAATGCCAAGGGCTAATTAGGAATCACCCTATGCCAAAAATCAATTTAGGTCCATTAGGCCGAATTAAATTTTTTAAAGGCCCAAAAGTCATATGGAAATGGTTTTAGGCCCAATTGGATCCAACCCAATTGACCAAAACCAAACTTGGCCCAACCAAGCCCATTAGCCCAAATACAACAAATTAAATTAGTATATTATTCCAAATAACATATTAATCCAATTAATGTGTAATTAACAGAATTAATCAATTAATCTAATATTCCAAAATATTAATTAATCCAATTAATCATGCCTAATTATTCCAATTCATGTCCAACACAAATTGATGCAAAATCAATTTTACAATATGCTTCAACTCACGGCAATTGTAAGAAATAACACCCAATTTTGATTTCAATCCAATTAAATCAACAATCAATATTCATTTCATTCATTTAACATATCAAATTGTCAAATTTCAAAAAAATCACCATGAGCATATTCTATGGTACATTCGGTCATGATAAGGGATTTGGAGAAATTTTTGATCCAATCAATTTCACAAATCTAATGATACACAAATCTTATTTATCATTATCTAAACACAACCAAACAATCAATTTCAAATTTAGACATGCTCCAAGTAAAATCCCAAATTCAATTGTATAAACCCTAGAAATTAAATCAAGTTTTGATGTGCTCTGATACCATTGTTAGTGTGTACACATGTCAAGGATCTCTAAACAAGATTAAAGTGTGAATAGTCAAGATAAGTCGCGGAAATACTTACAATGAAAGGATGATAAATTTCAAAAATTATTTGGATGTAGAAGCTCCAAGCTTTAAATTGAGTTCCAAACTATTGGGTGAGTTTCCCTATCACCTTAGATTAACTCACAAAGTGCTGGAAATGGTGAATTTTGAAGCAAAAATTCAAGTTGGGAGAGAAGAAGCTCACGACACCAAGAAAAAGAGAGAGGTGAATTGTTTCTAAAACTTGTTTTCCAAAAACATAACTTGGTGTGTTGAAAAAGAATGCATTAAATGCATCCAACTACTTCCATCAAGTGTCAAAATATTGATGTAAGTAAAGTAGGTCCCACCACTTTAAATCTAAAATTTAGTTGGCTTACACAACACATTTTGGGCCCAGATTTGTTTAATCCGATTAAACGAATTTTCCGTTGCGACGTAATTAAATCCAATTTAATTAAATAATAATGCCTAGCAAAATTATTACGAAAGTCGCTTACGAACTAATTCCAAATTAATTCGTTTTCCCGAATTAAAATCTAATTTTAATTCTGCATTGAAATCTGATTTCAATTAATATATCCAATATATTATTTAATCCATCCATTAATTCCAAATTGATCGCGTTCTCTCTTCTAGACGAATTTAATCCCAGATAAATTATTGCCGTAATTAATCCCAGATTAATTTTCTCTCTCATAATTAATCCCATATTAATTCTGTTCGAGTCAAATGTCATTAGTGAATCTTTGGGAAGCAACCCAAGAGATTCCTGGATATGTTGGTAGTAAATACAGTCATCGAACTATTCGAACACGTGCGTAACCCGTACCACGTTCTCACCGATTTACAAGACATGGTTGGCTTCTAGCAAAGCACCGTGCCTACCCAATTCTCCAGAAATATTCAACGAAGAATATATACTTTGTATCAGGCGTAATATAATAAGTATTGCGTAATAAGATCCAGTATCGAATGTCACATGTTAGGCCTAGGGCTGGAATTGTGTCTGCCCCGTACAAAACATATATCAGATCTCGCGCTACTAGTCTCTGTAATCGGATAATCATGACCTAGTCATACTATCTCGATAGGTGCAGTATTTAAGAGTACTGGTATCATATCCTGTGTGATCATCATCTATATATGACTGAAGTGATAATCCCATCTTGACATCACACTAATACACTATGATTCTCAATAAACCTAGAAGAGGCGTACACAGAACCTGTTAAAGCTCCGGACAACCAAAGCCAAAGCAAACTGATTGTCGTAAGTATTAGCGATGCAAGTCTCAGGTTAAAGACCACATACACCTACCCTGATTCGGATTCTCATAGACACATATTCATACTACCAATGGGACTCTGAGGGGTCTATCCAGAGCAAAGCTGTTCCCGGTTCAACGGCTAACAGAACCTCTTATCACACTTGCAAGTTTCCAATACTTAAATATATGAGAAATATGTCGTTAAGCTTCCATAACGCACACAAATGTAATACTAGTCTATTCCGCATTATCGATGTCCAGTCTCGATAATACGACGACAAGGGATATTTAATGATTAAACCGTTCATGGATTAATATTGTCTCATATCTTATTAATCCGGATTAACCATATGGACTTTTATCATTTATATATCCATGTAATCTAATTACAAAATGATAAAATAACAATTTCCTTTGTCATATAGTTAATTTGTACAAAAACACCATGTTATTTACAAATAGTGATGTTATGGGTCATAATTCTCCAATACATATGCTATTAATTTATGAAGCTAAATGTCTACAAGTATCTAATTGATTCGATTATTGGTTGGATGGTGATTTTGATATAAAACAAACAATTAAATAAAATTAAGGTAGATTTCAAAAGAAATTAATGATATGAAAATGTCCAAAGTTGTGAATCCTACCAATATCTTTCTAAAGATGAGTTGATTATTTTATGTTTGTGTAATGTACTAGTTTATTAACATGCAACACGAAAATATGCAAAAACCTCATTCGATGGTCAGATGCAAACACCCAAAGTAACCCAATTAACTATATTCCTATGTTAATAAGAAACTATGAATTCATTAAGTTTAAGTTACAATTATGACTACCCAAGCCCGACAAGTATATTCCTAATCTGGAAGGAAATCTCTAAGGTGAATGTGAGATCGTGAGCTATTGAGATAAGAATTAGACTCAATAAATAATCATATACATCACACAAGACATAAGAAAAGTAAACTTATTAAATCATTGATATTGGTTTTCATCACAACCCTAGCCAATGTATTTAGTTACGACACATATCTAGGACTACTAAAGACATAAATATATAAAACATCATGCAATAAATTGAAAACTAAAAAGTAAAAATTACAATATTGAAATAAAATGTTGGGGTTTGGGGATCCACTTTTATTATTGCAAATCTAGAAATCTCCTTTATTATAATATATAAATTTATATTATATTACCAACCGAACATATAGGCGGTATACTAATTAAGTCATATTTTAATTAATTCCAATCGACCATAAAGATGGTATCCAAGTAAGTCAGGTTAAAATCAATTTAATTAAGTCCAACAGGCTATAAATGCGGTATCTAATTAAGTCAAGTTTTAAAATAATTTATATATTATAAAATAAGGGAGATTAATCTAAATTATATTAATAAAAGTTTCACCTTTCACCCTAGTAGAAATAAGTTACCTACTTATGCTTTAAGTAAAACAATCAAGTTTATTACTAAAAATAAAAATTAAATACAAGAAAACTCAAATTAAACAAACAAAATACTCTATTCTTAGTATTCTAAGGAACTTCCCCAGAAGAAAGTATGAATTTTCCTTATGATTTCAGACTTTATTTATAGGCTCTAAAAACGGCTCGCGTCACGACCCGTGCTACACTGAATGGCGACTAAATTATTATTTCGGCGTCGCGACGCAAAAGGCTTTGGCACAACGACGTGTGCTATAGTGATGATGCAATGATGACGCAAGTGATGATGCGTGTCAGCATCTGAATTGTTGGCCCAGCAATGCGACGCGTTGAGGGTTGGGCGTCGCAACGCGCGTGAAGTAAAGTTCTCATTTTGCCATTTTTCATCTGTTTTTCACCGTTTTAGCCTCGATTTGATTCCAGTAAGTCCCGATATTTTATTTATCTACAAAATAAACACAAAAACATCAAAAAGTTGATAAAACTCGAGAAACTATATAAACTATTAAGTAAAAAAGGCGATAAATATTGATATATTTTCCGCTCTCACACCCCCAAATCTAATATTTTAGTAGTCCTCGAGCAAAATAACAAAACAAAATAAAATAAACAACTTTTAAATAATTAACCTAGGCCACTTTCGTAGTGATTACAGTTGCATATAGCGTATGCAACAAGCCTTTAAACCCCTAGGTGTCCCTAGTGGACGAGCTGTAGTCTCATGAGGGCTTATAGCGACGATACCCACAAACGTCGAATGCATAATCAATTACAGAAAACAAAATAAAAAGATAAATATATTAGTAACTAAACAAATGAAATTCTTATCCAAGTTAATAGTTGTTTTCTTTCTTTCTTAATTATTAAATAAGTAAAGTCTTCGATTATTTTTACCATTCTTCATATACACAACCAACAAGGTATTAATTAATTCATTGTGCCCACCATATTCATAAGTGTGGTTGAAAAGAGAGTAATATATTTGTCCTAAAGTTATATCAGAATTCACACTTTTTGGCAATGTAATTTTATGTACACTTTTTATTAAGTATAACATCTTTAATCCTTTTAGCGACCTTTGGGTTAGTGACTCCCAAACTAGTTGGCTTTAGAGCACTAGGTGTTAAGACACCCCTACTGACTTAATTACTCGGATCTCAGATGTTAAAAGTTCTACCGTTTGATACAAATAGTCATTACTTACGGAGGCAAGACGTCTGGTTACTAGGTAGAATCTTTATTATTATTAACTCAGTCTTTTACCGTCTGATGCAAACAATCATCGCTTACTGAGGCAAAATGTCTGGTTACTAAGTAAAATGGATAATTATTTATATACACATTTTTTTATTCCAATGCTTTTAAGTGTTTCTTCTAATAAAGTAGAGCACTGAATATTACAAACTTTCACTTACTATCCATGTTCATATGTTACCATGTATGTTGATAAGACATGTCCAATGAGCATATAAAGTTCCAATTTAAGTCAATATTATGGAGAATTCACAAAATTAAATAATTCAAAAGGAAATAAATAAAAATTAACATGTTAAGAATTAGGTTGATATACGACTTAGGAGTGGAAATTCCTTATACAAGAATTAGGTTGATATACATCTTAAGAGTGGAAATTCCTTATACAACTATCTCAAAACACAATTCCAAATGATTAGTCAAGTTTAAAAGATAAAAAATCATCTTGTTTTTTTTAGTTGTTTTTTTTTTTTTGAATTTTTGAATAAAAACAACAAAGAAAAAATAACACAAAGAAAAAATAACACAAAGAAAAATAAAAATAAGATACTAGTCAACTATTCCCCTCCCCCTAACCTAATTGAGACATTGTCCCCGATGTCTAAAAAGAAGAAGAAAAGTTTGGAAAACAGTACCTGGTTAGCGTGGAATTGCACATCTAAAAAGAAAACTAAAGGTTAAGATCCAGATTTATCCGAGGCTTCTTTCCACGGTCATTATCAGACCAGTTCAACTTGGAAAGGATAGGGTCAATATTTGGCTCAAACGTCAAGAGTTGATCAATTAAATTATTGGCCATTTCGGCAGTGAAGATGATAACTTTTACGGGTTTTGAAAGGAACCCATTTCTTCTCGCATCTTCAAGAAACACAAAATGAAAGTCAAAAAATTCATCAACATTAAACAGCCCAATTGGTTTTATGGTGTATGTTCAAATTCACCCAAGATATCACTATGAAAGTTTCCTCCATAGTGCCCAGGTTACCTGGCAAAGCAATAAAAGCATCAGCACGATTTAACATTTCAATAAGTAATTCGGACATACCTGACACGATGGATTCCTCTCTGTTTGATTGTCCAATAAGATTTGCGTCCGCCAAAGGTTCTGGAATGATTCCCAAAACTTGACTACCTCCTTCATGTACGGCCTTTGAAATATAACCCATCAGTCTAAGATTACCACCGACATATACTTGTAGGAAACTACTTTCCTTAGTGCTGCAGAAGTTGCTAGTGGTGGCACCGGCTCTGGTATGGATCTTTAAAATTTGCTTTGCCTTCTCCCTTTATTGTAGTAGCCGAAATCAATCATTTGGTATCCAACACTTGGATCAACCACTCGATCTTCCAAACTATGACTCGAAACCAACAAACCAAAGTATGGGCTTCACTCACAAAGATTAAACTCTAAACGATTTAGAGAATCAAGATGTCACAATTGGTGTTTGGCATTAGGAATTTCAAACACTCCCATAACACAAGTGAATGTTTGAACTCTCTATATTTTCTCTCAAATCTTTCTCACAACACTTGTGTGAATGTTTGTAAAATGTTAACCTTAGGAAGTGAGAGAAATGGAGAGATTATATTCTCTTACACAAGCCAACTAACCTTGTCATTAAACATCTAATGCTTTCTTGCAATGGCCAACACAAAAATGTGAATGCCATACCAAAGCATAAGAAATGATAAGGTAAAAGACAAGGACTTTGTCATTAAGCATCCAATGCTTTCTTTCAATTGCAAACACATAAATGTGGAGGCCATACCAAAGCATAAAAATGGATTAGCTAATGACAAAACTATTAAGTGTATACAAACCATCTAATAGACATAATTGCTTGGATGACATGGTAAGCCATATGGATTTGTCTCCAATGGTAAATAAAAATCAATATCTTAAAAATGATTTATTTATCTTCAATTATGTTGTAGTAATTATCGCATAATTATTACTAACTTGATTATCTCATAATCAAGATTTAATTATCTCATAATCAAAAAATTATAGAAAACATTAAGTTAAACTAATTTAACTTACTTTTCATTTGTGACAATAAATATTATTAATCTCATTAATAATATATAAATATAAAGTGAGCATATAATTAGACAATCTAATTATATTAGGTTTGCTACAGTTAATCGAGCTAGCACGAGGACCAAATGAACCTACGGTTCCGAGCTCCAATAATTTTGAAATATTAATTAAACTCTTTAATCAAATATTACGAATTATTAACTCCGTATTATTCCATTAAAAACTCGAAGTTGAACTCCCGTTACCGTAGATGGATAAAATAAAATCGAACAACTTTGGTGTCCATTAATATAATCATTACATATGGATATAGCCCTTCACGAATATCTCATAAATAGAGCCGGGTCAAAAGTCCGTCAAACCCCTCTAAATATTTTATCTCTTAAGCACCATTTATTCTATAATAAATAATTAATTCATAACAATTATGAATATTAAACTTTCTATTCGTAATAGAAATGTTGAGCGCTCAAATTGTTCAAGTCTCGAATCAACTCTTAAAAATGATATTCTTATGCTTCTCGTAAGAATGAGTTATTCCATATCTATGTAAAACTTTCCCAACTACAAACCAAACCATTTCCCCAAAATATGTTGTTATTGGTCGATAATGCAACACCAACCTCACTATAGTAAATCAAAAGACATGGCCTGTCATGCAAGAGTTAGTAGTACACTCAGGATTAAGATCGAATCCATATATGACCATCTATTAGATAAAATAAATTTCTTCTGTTAACGGATATTAAAAGAAATTCGTATTTATCTGAGTACAGTCCTATATGATCTCATCATACAAGGTGCCTCCATTCCCATGTCACTACATGAATGATCCCGGATCAAGGTCGTCATACAAATATATAATGGACCATGGCTATAGATAAACCATAAAAAAGTACCCTCTTTGTTTGCTCTCTATGGACTATTTAGATTATAAACTTCAGACTTATATCCTATTGTGCATCAAACATACACTAAGTCTGAAGGTACAATAGTAATCAAGGTAAACAAGACAATTAGACAATATGCGATATAAATCAAACAACTTTGATAAAATGAATAATGCATTTATTATTATTACAATAATCAATTCTGTTTTACAATACATGAAGCTTTAGGACATAAATCCCAAAAATCCCCCTCTTGGACTAGAGCAAATGGAACATGTCATGTAATCCTAGACCCTTTATGTGACCTTCTAACACTTTAGCCGATAAGGTCTTTGTAAACGGATCAGCCAAGTTCTCTGTGGATGGAATCTGTGTGACAACGACATCTCCTCTCTGCACTATCTCCCTGATGAGGTTATATTTCCTCTCAATATGCTTACCTCTCTTGTGGCTTCTTGGTTCTTTGGAGTTCTCCAGTGCACCACTATTATCACAATAAAGTGTGAGCGGTTTATCCATATCTGGAAAAACTTCTAGATCTGCCAAGAACTTACGAAGCTAGAATGCTTCCTTAGCTGCTTCACAAACTGGTACATATTCAGCTTCCAGGGTGGAGTCAACAATACAAGATTTCTTTATTCTCCTCCATACTATAGCCCCACAACCTAAGGTGAACACTAATCCAGATATTGATTTTCTAGATCAACATCCGTCTGAAAATCAAAGTCAGTATATCCTCTCATAATCATATCCTGACTTGTATATACAAAGAAATAATTTCTCGTTCTTCGAAGATACTTGAGAATATGTTTCACCGATGCCTAATGATCTAATCTTGGGTTGGATTGAAACCTACTGACTACTCCCACCAGAAAACAGATGTTCGGTCTCGTGCATAACATATCATACATAAGATTTCCAACTGTAGAAGCATATGGTATATGTCTCATCTCCTCAACTCATTGAGGTGTCTTAGGAGATTGTTCCTTAGACAAATGAATTTCATGCCTGAAAAGTAAACTACATTTCTTGGAATTTTACATACCAAATCGCACAAGTATCTTACCGATATAGGTTGCTTGAGACATTGCTAACAGTTATTTCATGCGATCTCGAATGATCTACATCCCAAGTACATAACTTACATATCCCAAATCTTTCATTTAAAATTGGTTAGCTAGCTAAATTTTCACATCCGATAATATCCTTACATCATTTCCCAATGAGTAAAATATCATCGACGTATAACACAAGGAAAACCACATCCCATCAATGATGCGCTTGTAGGCACAAGGCTCATCGATGTTGCTCAAAGTTATAAGGACTTGATCGTAGTATGAAACCTTATGTTCCAAGATCTAGATGCTTGCATAAGTCTATAAATGGACCTTTGCAACTTGCAAACGTTTTGCTCTTGACCTTGGATAATGAACCCCTCTGGTTGTACCTATAGATACTCTCATCAAGATTTCCATTCAAGAATGCAGTCTTGACGTCCATTTACCAAATCCCATAGTCATAATATGCAGTAATGGAAAGAAGAATCCTGATGGATTTAAGCATGGCTACTGGCCAAAAAGTTTCTTCATAGTCAACTCCCTCTTTCTGGGTATAACCCTTTGCCACTAGCCTAGCAATGAAAGTCTATACTTTCCCATCTATTCCTCTTTTTCTCTTGTAGATCCACTTGTAACCTATGGGTTTTACCCCATCTGGTTGGTCTACAAGTTCCGGGACTGAGTTAGAGTACATAGACTCCAACTTAAGGTTTAATGCTTTGAGCCATTCCTCTTTATCAGTATCTTCCATTGCATTACGATAGGTCAATCGATCATCAATACCATCACAAGATGCAACAACTTGTACCTCAACATTTCCTAGATAGCGTTCAGGTTGTCTCACAACCCTCCCACTACGTCTAGGTGGTATGGTATCCTGATAAACTTGCATCTAACTTTCAGATGTAGAATGTGTTATGTCTTTATCAACATTTGACAATGGTATACTGGTCGTACCAGCAAGTAACTCCTCAAGTAACACTTTACTTTGAGGTTTGAACTCTCTCATATAGTTATCCTCAAGAAATGTAGCATTTGTCGATACAAAAAATTTAATATCTTCTGGACTATAAAAGAATCCAAAGTGAATCCAGACCAGATCAATTCAATCCTCAAAATCCCCTCACCTTCGAGCCCAAATGACATTATGCGACTAGTAGGGAGGATTGAGGCAGACAAACGTTTTTTGTTCTTCTCAGCTTTAAAAAAGGCCAACAACTTCGAGTGGACTTCGGCTTGTGAAGAAGTGCTGCAAGGACTCAAGCGATATCTTACAACTCCAACTTTGTTGTCAAAGCCACTCGACAACGAGAGGCTCTATATCTACCTTGGGTTTCAAAACACGCGGTTAGCAAAGTCTTAATTAGAGAAGAGGTGGAAGCTCAGCTCCCAATCTACTACGAAAGCACAGCAATGCTAGGAGTATAATCACGCTACCCGTTAATGGAGAAGTTGGTATTCGCTCTGATTACGACTGCAAGAAAGTTCAGACCCTACTTTCAAGGACATCCAATCACGGTATACAAGAATTATCATTTGAGAAGCGTACTCCATAAACCCGAACTATCAGAGAGATTAATGAAATGTGCAATTGAACTTGGGGAACATGATATTACGTACCTGCCTAGGACCGCTATCAAATCTCAAGCTCTGGCGGACTTCGTGGCCGACATTACAGCCGGTCTACTTGCTGCAGCTGAAATTAAAGTCTACTCTATCCACTCAACTATTCCGTGGAAACTCACAGTCGACGGGTCCAGTAACAAAAATGGGTGCGGCCTTGGGATAATGATACCACTCTGGAAGGTGACATTCTTTAACAGACAATCAAGTGCGGTTTTAGGGTAACCAATAACGAGGCTGAGTACGAGGCACTGATTGTTGGGTTGTCCTTAGCCAAAGAACTTGGAGCTAGAAATGTTGATGTTAAGTCTGATTCGCAGTGATTGTCAACCATATCCAGGGGTCCTATCATACATGATTTCTACAGATGGCATACTACTTAAAAAAAGTTAAAGGATATTCAGTCGACATTTAAGGAGTTACTATAACCCAAGTCCCAAGAAGCAAGAACTCCCAAACAGATGCTCTGGCCACCCTTGGATAAACGATGGAGGGAGACATACCACGTACATACCAGTGGTATATCTGAACTGGCCAGCAATTGGAAGGAAGAAAAGAAAGAATGGTTGCATCTATTGATTCAGTTGACACTTGGATGTCACCTATAGTTAGATATTTTCGAAGAAAACATGCTTCCAGATGACAAAATCCAAGCCAGAAAAAGTCCAGAGACAGTCTGCAAGGTTCATAATATTTGACGGTCAGCTATTAAGGAGATCATTTTCAGGACCTTATTTGAAGTGCCTCATACACGACGAAGCGAAGCATGTGTTGACGGAGCTGCACGAGGGGGAATGTGGGAACCACTCCAGAGGTACGAGCTTAGTTCTTTGAGCCCATTCGACAGGATATTACTGGGCCGATGATGAGGTATGACTTAGCAAAATTCACTAAGAAGTGCCACAAATGTCAAAGGTTTACTCCAGTTTCACATGTCCAACCAGAAAAACTCAATCTCATCTTGTCTCTTTGGACGTTAATGAAGTGGGGATTGGATATCATAGGAAAACTCCCAGTCGCGCCAGGCCAGCGTGTCTACATACTTGTGCTGACAGATTACTACTCAATGTGGATCGAAGCTTAATCATTCTCCAGTGTACGTGACAAGGAGGCACAAACATTCATCTGGAAGAATATCATCTGTCAGTTCGGCAAACCAAAAGAAATAGTGACTGACAACGATTCGCAATTCATCAGCCATCACTTTTAAGACTTCTGCAGGAATTGGCGCATAAAGTTGAGCTTCTCAACCCCACGCTTTCCACAAGCGAACGGCCAGGCTGAGTCATCCAACAAAATGATTCTGAATACTTGAAGAAAAGATTAAAGAAGGCTAAAACCGCTTGGGCGGACAGCTCGATCTTCGACAGGTGAAACCCCCTTCACAATGGCATTTGGAACAGAAGCAGTAATACCGACTGAAGAAGCCATCCCGTCCCTATGCTACCAATGGCTCGATGAGGAACCGAATCGACAGCTCATGAATTTCAGTCTCGACACGATTGATGAATTAAGGGACCGAGCTTCTGTTCGATTGGCTGCTCACCAACAGAGGATGGCTAGATTCTTCAACAAAAACGTCAGGAGCAGAACATCCAAGGAAGAAGATTAGGTCTTACGTAGAGTATTCCAGAACACAAAGGAAATTAGAGATAGTAAGTTGGGACCAAACTGGGAAGGGCTGTACCTCGTCACAAAAATTGTCTGGAGAGGAGCATACAAGTTACAGACCGTGGAAGGGACTCCTATCCGCAACAGTTGGAACGTCGTTCATCTTAAGCAATTCATCTGGTAACACTTACAATATTTTATTATTTTTCAAAGTAGTAGTTGTCTTTCGCAGTATTTGATTCTCTTTCAAAAATATGAAATAAAGAAATTTATAGAAGTCATTCAACTGATTGGAATCAAAGTTCATTAATATCATTCATTAGGGACTCTTCTTCATACAAAATAATAGAGTGCCTTGTTCAAAACATCGGCGTACTTCCCTTCCATTCGACAAAGTATCTTCGCTTTATACAAAATATTACAAAAAACTTAAGTACATTTGAATGAAAGTTTATCAGACTTCAAAAACACTGGCTAGATCTACTTCAGCAGCTGCTGGAACACTGGCGAGAGCATCTTCTTGGACTTCAGGCTCCATCATTACCTCAGTATCACCTACTGGTCTAACATCTTCCCCTTCATTCAATAGTTCCTCGATCCTTCCGATATCAGCTTCAGGAATTACCGATGATTCTGCCTCACCTTTCCTTAAATCGACTTCATCACCATTTTCTTCTTCACCATCATCAGTCGACGAGGAAAGCCCGGCCACACCCCTTTCGTACTCCCGGATCCACTTCTCAGGCATCCAATCGACATGCTTCCCAGTGAGATATTCTTTAATCAAATTATATTTGTCTTTCAGTATGGAGTCGATGGAAATTTCCTCCATTTGCTCTAGCAATTGTTCATTCTCCTTCTTCACACCCTCAAAACTTTGCTTATAGCTATCAATCGTTAATTCAGACGTTTCCTTCTCCATTTTCAAAGTTGCCTTAACTTCCTTCAACTCCTTCTTGAACCCTTTTTCCTTTCTTTGAGAAGCAGCCAGCCCTGACTTCAGCTCTGAAGCCTCATTCCTTACCACTGACAACATTTTCTCAAGCTCCCTGACCCTTTTCTGACTCGACTCTGCATACTTCCGCATGAACAGGCAGCATTCTAGTGCCTAAAAATGAAACAAGTATAATCCATTCGACCAATAGTTTAAGTAATATGAAGAAAATTTATTATAATTACTTGATAGTTTAGAGCTGTTGCTTTCTTCATGGCTTCCACTGGACCGATCTGCTTTAGTCTTTCTTCATCCCCTTCCAAAAGAAGTTCATCCACAAATGAATTTATGCTTGAAGGGTCAGAAATCACAGTCGACTCGTGTGGAATCTTTAGAATAACATTGTCAAGATCTTCTTCCACTTCCGCGACAACCTTCCTTTTCTTCCCAACGGAAGTCATTTCAATCAATTTCCCCTTCTCCACAATAACCCCACTTGATACGACATTCTTGGGTTGAGGCTCCGCCACCTTCTCCATTTCATGTTCTTTCACCTTCAATTTCCTAACCTTCTCATATTCTTCATTTCATCGTGTGAAACTACTTTGAATGGACCAAAACATCATTTCCTTTATGCATAAGAGATCCTTAGGATTTAGAGGCTTTTAAAAGATAGACTCTTCATATAATTCCTGACATGACCAACTACAATATATCACGGGCAGTACTTCTTTATAAAACACCAGAATGGTACCTTCCCGATTGTGAATATCCTTCCACAACAAAGTCTCCTTAACCTCTCCTCTACCAGGATGACTCTCCAATCTCTTTCCTCAGCCGGCAAAGCTAAAATCGTCTTTGTGTTTGAAATGGTTCGACTAGAAGTATCAAACGACCTGTTTCGTAAAGGATCTGGAAAGACGAAAGTTCATGATTACTCCAACTCATAAGTAAACTAGAAAAAGGGATGTAATAAAGAAATGCCACTCACTCGACAAACTCATATCTTCTGGAATTGGACCAGATCCAACCGAACCAAATATACCCTCACCTCTCACAAAGAAGTAATCAGATTGCCAGTACCCCTATCATTGGTCGGCAATGCAAATAGTAACTAAATGTTTCTCCTCTGGGGAGAAACAAGAAACAAGGTATATATTTCCTTCTCCTTCAAATGTTCTTTTAGGTAGTATATGGCCAAAACATCTTTCACATTGAAAAACACTCCTAACTCGAAGGAAATACACTCAATCGACATAAGAATCCTCCAAGTATTGGGCATAAGCTGAGAATGAGCAATCTCGAAATGATCCAAAACATCACAAACTAATCTTGGGATATGGAACCTCAAACCATCAGTGAATGGCCGTATATAGAATCCCATCCACCTTGGAACTTTGCAGTCAATTCTCTCTCTCGACAGAGGTACCCTGAATTCCAATGTATCAGGAAACCAAAACTTGCACCCGAGTTCTTTCAATAGATTCTCACTCATTCGACTAGCAAGGTTCTTCGATAACAGATTAGTTGGCTCACTTGTACAAGGTAATTCACTCGACTCTACAATGGCTGGTAAAGTCCTTAGTGGTATAGCCTCAGTGGGGACTTCCTGGGATAGCTCAACTACAGTTATCAACCCAGATTCGATCAAATCAAGATACGACCAAGCCCTATATACCTCATCCACCTCCGTCTCAATACTCTTGAACCTTCATCTGGTTCAGTTGACAAGGGACATTCCCCATAGGCTCATGTGGATTCAATTGAATATATGGACTTCCCTCAGTCCATACGACATGTCGAGTCAAATAAATACATGAACATATCTCAGTAAATAAGACATGTCGAGTGAGATTACTCTGAACCTTCATCTGGTTCAGTCGCCAAGGGACATTCCCATAGGCTCATGTGGAGTCAACTGAAGATATGGACTTCCCTCATTCTATAAGACATGTTGAGTCAAATAAATACATGGAGATCTCTCAGTCCATACGACATGTCGAGTGAGATTACTCATGAACCTTTATCTGGTTCAGTCGACAGGGGACATCCGCCATGGGCTCATGTGGAGTCAATTGAAGCTATGGATCTCCCTCACTCCATACGACATGTCGAGTTAAATAAATACAAGGACATCTCACAGTCCATACGACATGTCGAGTGATATTACACCTGAATCTTCATCTGGTTCAGTCGACATGGGACATCCCTCATTGGCTAATGTTGACTCAATTGAAGATATGGACTTCCCTTAGTCCATATGATATATCGAGTCAAACAAAAACATGGACATCTCTCAGTCCATACGACATGTCGAGTGAGATTACTCATGAACCATCATCTGGTTCAGTAGACAAGGGACATTCCTCATAGGCCCATGTGGAGTCAATTGAAGATATGGACTTCCCTCAGTCCATACGACATGTCGAGTCAGATAAATACATGGACATCTCTCAGTCCATATGACATGTCAAGTCAGATTACTCATGAACCACCATCTTGTTCAGTCGACATGGGACATTCCCCATAGGCCCATGTGGAGTCAATTGAAGATATGGAATTCCCTCGGTCCATACGACATGTTGAGTCAAATAAATATGTGGACATCCCTCAGTCCATACGACATGTCGAGTGAAATAACTAATGAACCTTCAACAGATTCAGTCGACCGGGGACATCACCCTTGGACTGATGTCGAATGAAAAGGACACACGGTCTCTCTTCAGTTCATACGACATGTCGAGTGAAACAACTTCTGAACTTTCATCAGGTTCAGTCGACCGGGAACATCCTCATTGACTCATATCGAGTCACACGAAGACATGAATTCTTCCTCTCTCAGTCCGTACGACTATGTTGATTGAAGTAACCTCCTGAAACCACCATATGTATCAATCAACCAGGAATACCCATCAAATGATTCAGGACAAGACAATTGAGGACAAACTCCCTCAGTCCGTATGATTGAACATTGTGTGGATTAACTTTGGACCTCTGCCAGGATCAGTAAAATAACTACCCATATTCTGATTCATTCGCCATGCGCAAAGGTACACTCCAAGTCTAGGGCTTCCAGACTTACAGAGTAGGGGAAAAACTGTACGGGCCAGATTTGGGCCCAATGGTAAAATTGACATTTCACCTTGGGACCAACCACAAAACCCGAAACCCATTAGTAAGTCCAGACCAAGAATCCTCACGGGCCCAAGCTCATTGTCATCAGGAGGGCCAACGGACACTACAGTTACCAAATTAAGAAATGCCTAAAAGGTCATAAAACCTCCACTAAATCGACTGTTACGGAGATTCCAACGGGCAGAAGAATAGCAAATGACCCAACTTCGAAGAACTGATAAAAAGAGAA
This sequence comes from Zanthoxylum bungeanum, assembly GCA_019454045.1. Classification (NCBI taxonomy): domain Eukaryota; kingdom Viridiplantae; phylum Streptophyta; class Magnoliopsida; order Sapindales; family Rutaceae; genus Zanthoxylum; species Zanthoxylum bungeanum. Next base: position 51,527 of record SKCR01044365.1, read on the forward strand.
AGATAATAGCTTGGAACGACATTGAACATTACTCAGTTCCACTGCATACCACCTTCGACATACCAACACATATTGCCCTCACGGATAACAAATAGAGACTGAGCTAACTACTATCCTTGATCTCCATATCTGCTTCTCATCTACATCACTGACTTGGGTGACGGAGAGCCTACAGCTTCCACCACACCGGTGGGCACTACTCCCCGCTCATCATACCCTTATTTTGAAGGTTCGCTAGTGCCGTTAGAAAATCAGATTATCGATTGTGGACCTCGGGTGAAAATCGTCATCCACAATTACTAACTTGATTATCTCATAATCAAAGAATTCTAGAAAACATTAAGTTAAACTAATTTAACATAGTTTTAATTTGTGACGATAAATATTATTAATCTTATTAATAATATATAAATATAAATTGAGCATATAATTAGACAATAAAATTATATTAAGTTTGATACAGTTAATCGAGCTAGCACGGGGACCAAATGGACCTACGGTTCCGAGCTCCAAAAATTCTTAATTAAACTCTTTAAGCAAATATTATGAATTATTAACTCCGCGTTATTCAACTAAAAACTCGAAGTTGAACTCTCGTTACCGAAGATGGATAAAATAAAACCGAAAAACTTCAGTGTCCATCGATATAGTCATTACATATGGATATAGCTCTTCACGAATATCTCATAAATAAAGCCAGGTCAAAAGTCCGTTAAACCCCTGTAAATATTTTGTCTCTTAAGCACCATTGATTCTATAATAAATAATTAATTCATAACAATTTTGAATATTAAACTTTCTATTCGTAATAGAAATGTTGAGCGCTCAAATTGTTCAAGTCCCAAATCAACTCTTAAAAAAGTTATTCTTCTACTTCTAGTAAGAAAGAGTGAATTCCATATCTATGTAAAATGTTCCCAGCTACACACCAAACCATGTCCCCAAAATACGTAGTTATAGGCCGAGAATGCAACACCATCCTCAGCATAGTAAATCAAAAGACATATCCTGTCATACAGGAGTTCGTAGTACACTCAGGATTAAGATCGAATCCATATATGACAATCTATTAGATAAAATGAATTTCTTCGGTTAACGGATATTAAATGAAATCCATATTTATCTTAGTCCAGTCCTATATGATCTCATCATACAAGGTGCCTCCATTCCCATGTCACTACATGAACGATCCCGGATCAAGATCGTTATACAAATATAGAATGGACCACAACTATAGATTAATCACAAATAAAGTACCCTCTTTGTTTGCTCTCTATGGACTATTTAGATTAATAACTTCAGACTTAAATCCTCTTGTGCATCAAACATGCAGTAAATATTAAGGTAAAATAGTAATCAAGGTAAACAAGACAATTGGAAAATATGAGATACAAATCAAACAACTTTTAAAAAAATGAATAATGCATTTATTACTATTACAATAATCAATTTTGTTTTACATTACATGAAGCTTTAGGATATAAATCCCAATAATACTAAGTGCATATTTCTCTCTACCATGACTCTACCTAATTCTTTCGCTGCCTCAACAAATTCTGACTTAGATCCAAAACTAGTAATGCAAAACACACAGATATTCATGACTTGTCTTCTTTTAGTTGCTTCCATTTTTTTTTACTCTCTCTCTAATCTGGATGTGTTGAAGAGAGCAATGACGAGCTGAATTTATAGATCCTGAAAAAGGGTGAGTAATAATTTCACTAGTACATGCCAAAGGAAAATTATCAGAAGAATATTAAAATTAAATCGTGAAAGTTAAAAAAGTCTGGATCTTGTCGGTGAAAATAAAAGGGAATCAAAATAAAGAAAATCACAATAATTATGTAAAGATAAAAAAATCAAAACAATAATATGTACAAGTGCACATGTCATCTTCGTCAATTCCATAAGTCAAAGCTAAGGTGGATTTTTTCCCATGCCTCCAAAAATCAGAAAACTCAAGCTATTTAAATCAAATCTTTCTTAAATATGTTTTTACTTATAGCAACTGAAAGTAAGATATGGCTAACTCCCTAAGTGCTTAAAAAGTAAGTCTGGCATCAAAACATATGAGTAAAATAAACTTTGAAGAGAAAGGTCCACTCACTGATTTTTGAATTTGGCTGGCGTAACTTCACTGCACTGAAAGAATTTGTGGTTCATGCAATAACCTTTAATGGGTATCTTTGTTAGAATACATATCGTAGAATACACTTCGAAACTATTATCGCTACAAGGTATTTTTCAACTATTTCATGGTAACTTACATGTATATAATATGATAAGAAGTTTTCGGGTGATCTCTAATATCCTGAGTCGAAACTGGATTCGTAAAAAAAAAATCTTGGGAAATGGCCAAGCGTCGCGATGCAAAGACATGTGCGTCACGATGTGACCAAAAGAAGGCCGAGACAGAGAGGTATTTTTTTAGTTCACGTCACGACATGAATCCACAAGTGTCACGACGCACATGACACTTAACTAGATTCAGTCTATTTTTCCAAAAAAACATCGTGACGCGAGGTGCCTTGCGTCACGATGCGAGGCCAGTTTCAGGGTCTAAAAACAACCATTTCATGTTCGTTGGGAAGTGGCCGTGAGTGCGTAACGGAAAATTAAAAATTATGATGCCGCTATCCCTTTACCCAAGACCTATTTTTTTTATTATTATACAAGCCTAGGCATGTTACTATATATTCTAAGCATAAAAACTCATAAAACACGCAAAGGACATAAACATAAACATGCTAACTATCATAAGAACTCAAATAAAAATAAAGAAAGAAAAAGACTTACTTGAACCGAAGACTCCTCCAGTCCTCCCTCCAATCTACAAGCTTTTCTCGAACTTAGCAAGCTCTTTCACGTTCCAAAGAGCCACCCAAGTGTGTGGCCTCCAAAGGTGCACACACCAAAGCCAAAACTCAACGGCAAGACTATGCCTTGAGTGCACGGGTATTTTGCCCTTGGTACTAGCCTAGGAAAATACCTCAAAACTTTTAACTTGAGATTCCTCTAGTCAATTAGACTTAAGGATCCTCAAAATCAGTGGCTTACTCTTAAACTTTAGAGTTGCTCACTTTTATAATCTCAAGATATGAAAGGTTTTGGTGTAAAAATTTGTAAATAATTCTTTGGGTTTATATAGGTGCTCCAAAGACAAAATATTAATTAAGAATCTGATGTGGGATAAATGCTAATTAAATCTTAGCCATTGGATCTTAATATAGTGGTTTAATGAGATTATAAAACCCTAATAAGAGTTTGGGCCGAATTGGAATTCAAAACAAATAAAACAAATAAAAAAAAGCAGATTTTTTTCTTCTTCGTTTTTCCAATTCCCAAAGTGCCCCTATCGTCATTCACCAATCCCTAAGCCACTTTGGAACCTCATAAATGATCTGTTCAATAATTAAACACATTAAACCATTATGAACAATTCCTACAGCAATCATATATGCTGTTAAATTTTGTACTGTGCACTGTTAACCATTGATTTTGACTTTGTTGTGTGTGAACTTTTCGGTTCCCCTCAAGTTGGACATGAAATGAATCGTGATAATTTAATAGAACATAAATTATCCTCCGATCAGATGGTCATTCGATTTCAATGACCAAGGTTGACATCTAGAAATATGCCAAGACCCTTAAATAAGAAGGAAAGATATATACCCATTCTGTATGCGATTTACATATGATACGGTCCCTCGCCTTTCTGTATCCCCACCGTTTGACCTAGGGTATGGAAAGTGTTTACCCATATAGTCAAAGGTATGATGTTGATAGTATCATGAATCGTGCTAACCCAAGAATCTCATATTATTCTTCCGCTGCGGCCATAGTCTCAAGCATTGATCATACATATCAACCCGCAAACTGGAATGTTACTCTTATAAGAAAATTTTATCCGAGAGAGTGACGATTCTCTGTTGTATCTTTAGAAACTTCATATGTTTCAACAAATGACCCAATCATACCATTATGACCGGATCTTTTAAACCGGGGAAGGAGAATGTCAAAGTCATTTGATCCACACATAAGATTATAAAGACCTCAAGTCTAAGGACTAGTCATACAACCGATACATGAAAGTTCTCACATACACAGGTGTTGGATTTCTAAGGTCAAACCAATATCAATTAAGCAAGAAATCATGTGAATACAACAAAGTAAGAATGCGGAAAATACTCACTTTTATCGGTTTTAGATGTAGGAGATAACAAAATTCCAAGCCTTTGTGTTGTGTTCCAAGCTCCCCATTGATGTATGTAAAGCTTCCAAGCATCTCCTTGAATTCCAAACTCATGGATATGTTTCCCTATCACCTTTGTAAGACTCTTTTAATGTGCTAGTAATGGAAAATTTTTGCAACAAAAATTTCCCCTTATCATTGTGTGACTCTCGGCCAAGCCAAGAGAAGAGAGGGAGAGAGGCAACTCTCGGTTTTTTTTTTTTAGAGAAAAGAGAGGAAGAGAGATTTGATTTTGGTGTTGTGTAATTGTAATTGATTTTCCAAAAAATTATTCCCTTTTACCAAAACCATGTTTGGTAAATGTCATTCCAAATGACAAAAGGTGTCTTACAAGTTACCAAAATAAATCTTCACCAACTTCCTTACCAAAAGTAAATAAAGTGACAAGTGAGGTGACTTATGGGCCCCACTTGATTCAAAATCCGAGTGGGCCCGCAACACATCCCGGGCTCGGGTTCGCTAATTTCGAATTAACGAATTTTCCGTTGCTACGTAATTAAATCAAATTTAATTAAATAATTATGCCTAGCAAAATTACTATTCACGTCGCTCGTGAATTAATTCTAAATTAATTTGTTCGCCTGAATTAAAATCTAATTTTAATTCCATTATGAAATCTAATTTTATTTAATATATCGAATATATTATTTTATCGATTAATTCCAAATTATTGTTCTCTCTCTTAAAATAGTATTTTATCCCAGATAAAATCTCTCCACAATTAATACTAGATTAACTTTCTCTCTCTTCTAATTAATCCCAGATTAATTATGTTCGAGTCATACGTCATCGGTTAATCTTCGGGAAGTGAACCATGAGATCCCTGGATATGTTGGCTGTAATCCGGTCGTCGGAGTATCCGAATACGTGCGTACCTAGTACCACGTTCTTACCGATTTACAAGACATGGTTGGCTTCTAGCAAAGCACCGTGCCTACCCAATTCTCCAGAAATATTCTTTTAAGGAAATGTAATCTATGTCAGACGTAGTATACGTAGTATTGGGTATTGCGATCCAGTATCGAATGTCACATGCTAGGCCTGGGGATGTAATTATGTCTGCCCCGTACGAAGCATATATCGGATCTCTGGTAACTAGTCTCTATAATCGGATAAACATGACCTAGTCATGTTATTCTGATGACTGCAGTACATAAAAGTACTAGTTCTGTATCCTACATGATCATCATCTCCATATGACTGGACTGATACTTCCATCTTGACATCACACCCAATACACTATGATTCTCAGTATACCCAGAAGAGGCGTTCACAGAACCTGTTAAAGCCTTGGATGACCAAAACCAAAGTATATTTATTGTCAAAAGTATTACCGATGCAAGTCTCAGGTTAAGACCAAATACACCTACCCTGATTCAGATTCCCATAGACACATAGTCATGCTACCAATAGGATTCTGATGGGTCTATCTAGAGCGAAGCTGTTTCCGTACCATCGGTAAACACAACCTCCTATTACACTTGCATGAGTATCCAATACCCAAATATATAAGAACTATACCGTTATGCTCCCATAACACGCACAAGTGCAATACTAGTCTATTCCGCATTATCGATGTCCAATCTCGATAATACTACGACTAGGGATATTTTAATGATTAAACCTTAGTGGATTAATATTGTCTCATATCTTATCAATCCGAAACTAATCATATGGACTTTTATCATTTATATATCCCGGTAATCCAATTACAAATGATAAAAGAGCAATTTTCTTTGTCACATAGTTAATTTGTACAACAACACTATGTTATGTACAAATAGTGATGCTATGGGTCATAATTGTCCAACAATCTCCCACTTGGCCTATAACCAATCACTCAAGTGTCCTACACTTGAACTATTTACGGGTCGCTCAAACATCTGCTGAGAAACAACTTTAGTCAGAGGATTTACAAGGTTACCATCTGATGCGATTTATTCAATCATCACATAGCCACGATGTATGATCCGACGAATCAGATGAAATAGTTGAAGTACATACTTGGATCATTGATGAGACCATTAATTCTTTAGCCTGTGCTGTAGCCTAGCTCAGCCGCTAACAGAACTACACCTAATCTAATTAGGATTATTATAGATCCAAATCGCTCTTTTTACTGCCTTAGCTGCATCAATATTCCACTTTTGTTGTTTATTCGGCAACAGTATCTTGCTTTGAAGATTTCCAGCTCACTGTTCCGTTATTCAAATTATATAGTTCCCTTATTGCGACTTACAGTCGTTATTGTCGGTTTGGAAACTTACACCAGTGAACCCAGTCACTTCAAGTTTCCTTCTCCACAGCTTAAGGAAACATCCTTAGTTCATCTAAGATACTTTAGGATGTTCTTAACATAAATCCATTGACTATCACTTGGATTGGCCTGATTGTGACTCCATATGCTCAAAGCATATGAGACACCAGGTCGCGTACATAACTTTCAATGTACGAGTTCTCGGAGAGTGCCAACAACTTTTAGATATATCCAAGTATATCTTTATTCCTAGAATAAAGGTTGTCTCTCCCAAGTATTCTATGGAGAATTTTCATGAAAGCCAAGCTTTCACTGATTTTATTATGGGAATGTCATTTCCAAGAAATGACATGTCATCATTTTATATAGGACAATCATTGTCAGTGCGCTCCCACTAACCTCATTATATACACATGAATCATGTTCATTTTGAATTAAATCATATACCATTATGATTACATCAAAAAGCTAGTTCGAAGAACGTAATGCTTACTTCAATCCATAAATGGATCGAATTAACTTGCAAACCTTGTTTGCTTGTTAAGGTATGACAAAACCATCAGGATGTTGTAAACATCCTCCAATAGGTTTCCATTTAAGGAAAGCGGTTTTGATGTTCAGCTGTCATATTTCATTAATGAAACATGCAGCATTAGCAAGCATTATCCAAATGGATTTAATCATGGCAACGGTTAAAAGGTTTCGTCATAATCGACACAATGTTGATAACGATACCTTTTTACTACAAGCCTAGCTTTGTATGTTTGTATGTTGACATCCATGTTTGTCTACCTTGAAGACTTATTTAGTACCAATAGGCACAATGCCTTCCGGTACAACAACCAATGTCCAAACTTGGTTGGTATACATGGAATCCATTTCGGACATCATGGCACTTTGCCATAATAGGGAGTAAATACCTTGTATCACTTCCTCATACGTAATCGGTTCATCTGCCTCAATAATATTGACATCTTTACATGGTGAGATCAGAAACCCATACCTCCCAGGTGGTTTTCCGACTCTCTCCGACTTACGCGGTTCTTGTGTATTTGAAGATTGTGGTACAATTTCATCCCTGATGAACTGTTTGTGTTCCATTAAGGAGTTGGTGTCTAGAATAGTAATACTTTGATTTTCATAGAGTTTTACTTTCCTGCCACTTACCACTGTATTCAGGTATTCCTCTTAGGAAAACCGCATGGAGAGAAACAATTAAATTGTTCTCTTATGAGTTGTATAAGTACTATACTTTGGTTTCACTAGGATAACCTACAAATCAGGCACTTATTCGATTTGGGTTTTATTTTGGTATCATCCAAACATATGCCTAGCATTCCCAAATCATTAGGAATGAGAGAACTCAGTTTCTTTCCTGTTTATATTTAATATGAAATCTGTTTAATAAATTTTTATGAAACCTTATTCAAAATAAGTATTGCACTGTTTAATATGTATCCCTAGAAGGAAAATGGTAGCTCAGAGCGACTCATAATTAACCTTACCATGTCCAACAAAGTTCGGTTTCTCTGTTCGGACACACCGTCAAATTGAGGTGTTCCGGGAGGTGTCCACTATGAAAGAATACCATACTCTTTCAAATAGTCAAGAAACTTATTGCTTAAGTACTTTCCACCACTGTCTAACCGTGATAGTTGAATACTTTAGCCGGTCTGTCTGTCTACTTCGTGTCGAAAGTCTAAAAGTTCCTGACTTGTGTTTCATAAGATACACATAACCATAACGCGATGCCACATCCGTAGAGGTTACGAAGTATTCATATCTACCTCTAGACTAGCTAGATATGGGCCCACTTACGTCACTATGAATGAGGGCTAACAGATCGGTGGCACTTGTACTTTTACCAAGTAAAAGGTGTTCTAGGCATTTTGCCTAATAAACTAGATTTGTAGACATCATTTGATTAGAATCAAATCCATCCTAGTATCCACTCTTCGAAAGTGTGGATATATGAGTCTTGTTAATGTGTCCCAACAACAATGGCACTTATAAGTCTCAACTGATTAATTCAGTTTGAGCTATTTGTTTGTCATATCATATGTTGAGATTCATTTATATTCTAAACATAAATACTGTTATTCACATCTAATGTGTTTATCTCAATATTATCTTTATAAAATAAAACACTTAGTGTTCTAGAATATAAAGGTATACCCGCAACGAGTTATACTAGATATAGAGATAATGTTTCTAGTCAAACTAGGTATATTTTAACAGTTTCCTAATTTAAGTACTTGCCCAAAGGAAAGTTCTAAAACTTAGGTTTCTACGGTTAAAATAGCGACTTTCGTCCCGTTTCCAACTCATAGGTCGATCTCAACTGAAGTCAGTCTCTTGCTAATCAACAGATTCTGCACATCAATACATATTTATGTACCACATCTAGTATCAAAAATCCAATTTTGAAACTAATAGTGAACATGTTTATGACAAACTTACTTGAAGCCGGAGCCTTGCCCCTGTTGGATAATATGACCCATAACGTCACTATTTGCACAGAACATTGTGTTGCTGTAGCAAATTAACTATGTAACAAGGAAATTGCACTCTCGTCATTTGTGATTAGATCACCATAGATATATAAATGAAGAGAGGTCCCTATGATTAGTTCCTGGATTGAGATGATATGAGACAGTATCAGTCCACGAAGGATTAATCATTAAATATCCCTAGCCGTAGTATTATCGAGACTGGACATCGATATTGCGGAATAGGCTAGTATTGCACTTGTGCGCGTTGTGAGGGCACAACGGCATAGTTCTCATATATATAAGTATTGGATACTTGTGCAAGTGCGATAGGAGGTCGTGTTTCACCGATGGTACGGGAAACAGCTTCGCTCTGGATAGACCCTTCGGAATCCCATTGGTATTATGACTAGGTGTCTATGGGAGGCCGAAATCAAGGTAGGTGTGTATAGTCTTAACCTGAGACTTGCATCGCTAATACTTACGACAATCGGTAAACTTTGGTTTTGGTGGTTGGGGGATCTTAACTGGTTCTGTGTTCACCTCTTCTGGGTTTATCAGGAATCGTAGTGTATTGGATGTGATGTCGAGACGGAAGTGTCACTCCAGTCATAGTGGAGATGATGTCACGCAGGATACGGTATTAGTGCTCTTAAGTGATGCGCATCCAATCTGATATTATGACCAGGTCATGAATATCCGATTATAGAGACTAGTTACCAGACATCCGATATGTGTTTCGGACGGGGCAGACACTTATCCAGCCCCAGCCCTAGCACGTGATTATTCGATACTGGGCCGATATGCACAATACATTAGTATACTACGCTTGATACAGATCTTTGATATTCTTTAATGGATATGTCCGGAGAATTGAGTAGACTTGGTGCTTTGCTAGGAGTCGACCTTGTCTCGTAAATCGGTAGAACGTAGTACTTGGTACGTACGTGATTCGGATACTCCGATGACCGTATTTACTGTCAACTTATCCGGGGATCTCATGGGTCGCTTCCCGATAATCCACCGATGACGCACAACTCGCACTCTTGAATAATCTGGGATTATACAGAAGATAGAGAAAATTAATCTAGGATTAATTACGGAGATATTTTATCTAGGATAAAATATCGTCTAGAGAGAGATAACGATTAATTTGGAATTAATCGGTAAATTAATATATTCGATATATTAAACGAAAATAGATTTCGACGCGGAATTAAAATTAGATTTTAATTCGGGCAAACGAGTTAATTTAGAATTAATTCGTTAGCGACGTAAATAATAATTTCGCTAGGCGCAATTATTTATTTAAATTCGATTTAATTAACGTCGCGACGTAAGTTCGGTATTTCGGAAATATCGAACCCGAACGCGTGAGTGCACGTGGGCCCACTTTCCTTTGGAAACGTGTGGGGCCCACATGTCATATTATGCATTATTTAATTCTAATGCATTGCATGGAGATAGTGTACAATGCACTCAATGGTTTTGCATGGAAATTGAGTGTTTGACACTCTAAGCCATTGCATGATTTGTGTCATAAGTTTATTATTAATTTAATAAATATTATGGCATAAATATAAATTGATTTTTTGTAACAAAAATTATTAAAAAAAAAATCTCTCTCAAACTCTCTCTTCTCCTCACGCCAAACACACAAAGTGTGGACTGTTTTTTGACTGGTTTGGGCGTGACTTTAGGGGAGCAAGGGTTGGGTTTTCATGGTGAAAACCGCAAGTGCTAGCACACTACGAGTCTTGCGAAGGTGGTAGGGAGGTTCACCCATGAGCCGGGATCCATCGGACGAGGCTTGGAGCTCCGTTCATCATCTCAAAATTCTGTTTTGGAGGACAGTGGACTGCTGCAGTGGGCGCACCAAGGCAGTGAGTTTCTTGGTTCGATTCGTCTTCAATTCGACATAACCGATCAATGTGAGTATTCCGCTACCTCCGTTGGTGTGTTCACGCATGTTTTCATGTCTTGTTTGATCTTGGGACCTTAGAAAAACTCAACAATGGCATCAAGAGCTAATGTTGCAAGCATGAAATTTTAGGGATTTAAAATTTGGGTAAATGTGATTTGAGCATGATTTGAATAAATTGTTTGTTTGAGTATGCTTATAACATGTTTAATTTCATTTTGTTGGATCAATTTGACGAAAAATGATTTGGAATTATTTTCCCCAAAATGGATGTGTTGGCCGAATGTAATGTGATTTTTTGGATCTTGGATTTTTTGATTTTTGATTCATTTGATGAGTTAGAATCGATTAGGTTGACGTTAATTTGAATCGAATTGGATTGGATTTCGAATTGGACAAAAACCCCAAATTCCTTACCATGGCCGAATGTATCATTGCCCTAATGTCTTGGTAATTTTGGTTTTGTGACATTGGATGTATATGAAATCAAATCGGATGGTGATTTAATGTCGATTGTAGGTTCGATTGGATCGAAACCGAATCGGACACAAAATCCCTCCTTGGCCGAGTACTTAAAAGCATGTAAATGGGTTTGATTTTTCATTATGTGTGTTTGACATGTAATAATGAATTAAGTATGATTAATTGGACTAATTTAGTGTTTTGGAAATGTTGATTTAGTTGATTAATCATATAATGCACTTTTGGTAATTAAATTGTGAAAATTGGATTTTGGATTTAATTAATTGGGCCTAATTTTGGAAATTAGAATTTAAAGTTGTAATTGGGCCTATTGGGCTTGATTTATCAAGTTTGGTTTAGGCCAAATGGATTGGATCCAATTGGGCCCAACACCTTAACCATAAAGCCCAAATGCAACTAATGAACCTTTAATATTTAATTGGGCCTAATGGGCCGAAATTGATTTCTAAGGCATTTTGGGTGATTCCACTATTGGGCTTTGGTTGCCGAAGCCCATGCCTAAAGAAATTAATTGAAGCCCATTAGACTTAAATTAAATTGACGTTGGACGTTAATCGGACTTTGAATCCCGACGCGATTGAATTTGGAATTTAAATCGTAAAAGGTTTATTAATATAAAGTGCAATATTTAATTTAGAATTGAATAGTGAATAGTATTAAATACATGTTAAATTGGATTTAATTATGTAGTTTAATTTAATTCATGAATTCGTACTTTAAGTACTTATTCGCAAAAACGAGTTTGACTCGAACAAAATCAAATCGTTGTTTGAACATTGGATGATCACTTAATTATCAGATTATTAATTTGATTAGATTGATTGATAGCATGCTTATGTGTGTGAATACGTGGTTGTGTTGAATGAATAATGCATATGGATGGATATTAGATGGGTGGGCAATTTTAGAAATTGTTGTAATAAATTCGATTTATTAAATTGGACCTGCGTGTCCAGCCTTATCACCTTCTTTCTTTTGTATTCTCTTCTCACCTATTCCCCTCTATATATATGAGGTTTCTTTAGAAGTGTAGTGTAACGGGTAGAAGTAGTACAAGTGCTAGCTTGAGTGAAAAAGGGAGAGATTTGATCTAGGATCAATGTGTAAGTATCCATCCGCATATCATTATTCTTTTTATTTCATACTCGCTTTATTATGTATTTAGAATGCATGTTTAAGGGTGTATGATGATGAGACCTTAACAAGATAATTAAATTGGTAGCCAATTTGCACGCGAAAATCCCTCAATCTATATTAAGCAAATATCCTTCCATTGAATGATCTTGTTCAAGATCCGAAGTTGGCATTGGTTTGTTTGGCCAAAGTCAAGACCTTTGTCAATAAAGGATGTACTTGAATCATGAGAGTTTTGTTGCATATCGGTGTCTTGTCCAAATCGTGATTTTTATTGGCCAAAGTCAAGATCACTTTTTGTCCAATGACATTGATTACGATACTTTCCTCGTCAATGGGTCCCGCTTAACTGGAATCATTAGGTTTGTTTTTGGCCAAAGCCAAGGCCTAGATGATTCGGAGGATAAGGTTAGGAAAATGTATAGATACATTGGCATAAGTAATATGTTTAGGACTTGGATGTCCACTAACCGGATCTAGGAATTGGATTGGATCCAATTGATCTGTGAGATCTACCTAGTTAAATAGCATACAGCTTTTATTGGCCAAAGTCAAGGTTGTGTGTTATTTAATAGGATCCTAGCCCACTAGGAAACACGGTTTCCCGAGTACTCCACAGAGGGTTAGAGGCTCGACGAAAAATAGTGGGAGGCAAGTATTGAATTTGCAACATTCGTTCAATACTCGCTAAACACGCTCATTATATTTTTTCTCGTCACATTAATCAAAAGTATTAGTTGGACTAATATTTTATGTTGTTTTAAAATATATATAGTTGGACTATATACAAACTCATTCAATATATAGTTGATTTTATAATTGGATTATAGTAATCAATATTAAAATTATAGTTGATTAAATAATTGGATATTGTAATCATTATAATAAATAGTACCTTATTAAATTGATTAAATAGTTGGACTATTGAAATCAAGAAAGAATTGAAAAAGTTGAATATTTAAAATATATAATCATTGGTTAATGTTTTAAATGATTTAATTTTCAATTGGAAATAATAATAGGTTAATTCATTTGATAAAATAACTTATTATGACTAAGCCCATTATTAAGCAAATAGTAGAGCATAAAGTCTTTGGAAGATTTATGTGATGATGACTTTAGTGCTTAATTAACTATACTTATAATAAATCTATCTTTAGATTTAAAAAAGTATTAAAATTGCAATTAATAATTCTTGGATAATTAATTACTATTCTAGTGGAGAAAAGTCAAAGTTGCAATTGGGCATGTAGCACAAGGTGCACATCGTTTCGATATTCCGAAACCCAAGCCTTGGCCAAAGGTTTGTGAAATATTGAAAAGGATAATTGACATATCCCAAAGTGACTACCATTTGGATATGGAAGACACGAAGGAATTAAAAATAGGGCGAGGCTCTAACTTTAAAAATATTTGTCAAAGTTATGTTTACTACTAGTATTGAAATTGGATTTTAAATACTAGTGTGGTACATAATAACATATGTATTGACGTTCAGAATCCGCTGTGAGCTGGATACTGCCTTCAAGCCGAGATTTCTCTGCGAATTGGAAACGGGACGAAAGTCGCTGTTTCGACCGTAGATACCTAAGTTTAGGGACTACCCTTTGGGTATGTACTTAAATTAGGAAATGTTATAATGTAACTAGTTTAACTAGAGACATTATCTCTATATCAGTGTTTAATCCATGCGGATAAAACCTTATATTATAGAACACTAAGTGTTTTTATAATATAAAGATGATACTGAGATAAAATACATTAGATGTAAATAACAGAATTTATATTTTTGAATATAAATAAAATCTAAACACATATAAAATGACAAATAAATAGCTCAAATTGATTTGATCAATAGAGACTTATTTGTGGCATTGTTGTTCTAGGACACAATTAAACAAGACTCGTAATCCACACTTTTGAAGAGTGGATACTAGGACTGATTTGACTATTCAAATAAGGTTACGAATCTAGTTTATTAGGTTAAATACCTAAAATACTATTTACTTGGTAATAGTAAAAGGGCCACCGATCTGTTAGCCCTATTCATGGTGAGTAAGTGGGCCCATATCTAGCTAGGCTAGATGTAACATGAATATTTCGTGACCTTAACGGATGTAGACACACGTAGTGGTTATGTGTTTCTTTTGAAGAACACAGATCGGAAACTTTTGAAGTTTCGACACGAAGAAAACAAACAGATCGGCTATAGTATTATTCCGCCACGGTAAATATCGTAATGGAAAATACTTAAGCAGTAAGTTTCATATGTACATGAAAGAGTACGGTATTCTTCATATGAGGACTCCTCCCGAGACACGTCAGTTAGACGGTGTGTCCGAACCAAAAACCGAATTTTGTTGGACATGATAAGGTTTATCACGAGTCGCTCTGAGCTACTATTTCCTTCAACATGATATGTATTAACAGTGCAAAACTTATTTAGAATAAGGTTCCATATAAATCTGTTTGACAGATATCATATAGGATATGAACAGGGAAGAACCGAGGTTTCTCATTCCTGATAATTTGGGTATGCCAGGCATAGCGTTTGGATGATACCAAACTAAGGACCCAAATTGGTAAGTGCCAATATAGGTTATCCTACGGGAAACCTTAAGTATAGTACTTGTAAATCTCACATGTAGAAAACAACGTGATTGTTGCTCACCATGCGGTTTTCCTGAGAGGGAATGAATACCGATATGCAGTGGTCAGTGGGAGGATAGTGATACTCGATGAAATCGGAGTAATACTGTTCAAGGCACGAAGTCCTTAATGGAACACAATAGTTCATCTATGATGAAACTATACCATTAATCTCAAATACACAAGAAACTTGTAGATCGGATAGAGTCAGAAAACAAACCTAGGGTAGGGGTTCTGATCTCACCCCCAATGATGTCAATCTTATAGAGGTTGTACCTGTTGGACATTATGACCCATAGCGTCACTATTTGCACAGATCATTGTGTTGTTGTAGCAAATTAACTATGTGACAAAGAAATTGCACTCTCATTCATTTTGATTAGATCACCATAGATAATATAAATGAAGAGAGGTTCCCTATGATTAGTACCCTGGACTGAGAATGATATGAGACAGTATCAGTCCCGAAGGTTTAATCATTAAATATCCTCGCCGTACGTATGTCGGCTAGGTAGTATTGCACTTTGCGCGTTTGTGAGGGCACAACGGCATAGTTCTCATATATATAAGTTTGGATACTTATGCAAGTGCGATAGGAGGTCGTGTGTTTCACCGACGGTACGGGAAACGCTTCGCTCTGGATAGACCCCTCGGAATCCCATTGGTATTATGACTATGTGTCTATGGGAGGCCGAATCAAGGTAGGTGTGTATGGTCTTAACCTGAGACTTACACGCTTAATACTTACGATAATCGATAAACTTTGTCTTGGTGGTAGGGGACTTTAAACGGTTCTGAGTACACCACTTCTGGGTTTATCAGAGTCGTGTAGAGTATTGGGTGTGATGTCAAGACGAAAGTATCACTTCAGTCATATTGGAGATGATGTCACGCAGGATACGGTATTAGTGCTCTTTAAGTGCTGCGCGGCCATCGGGATATTATGACAAGGTCATGTATATCCGATTATAGAGACTAGTTACCAGACATCCGACATGTGCTTCGTACGGGGCAGACACATATCCAGGCCCCAGGCCTAGCACGTGATTATCCGATACTGGACTGATATGCACAATACAATTGTATACTACGCTTGATACAGATCTAGATATTCTTTGATGGAATATGTCCGGAGAAATTGGGAAGACTTGGTGCTTTGCTAGGAGTCGACCTTGTCTCGTAATCCTAGTTAGAACGTAGTACTTGGTACGTACGTGATTCGGATACTCCGACGACCGTATTACTGCCAGATTATCCGGGGATCTCATGGGTCGCTTTCCCGATAATCCACCGATGACGCACAACTCGCACTCTTGAATAATCTGGGGATTATATCGAAGAGAGAGAAAATTAATCTAGGATTAATAACGGAGATATTTTATCGGGATAAAATGTCGTCTAAAGCGAGAGAACGATTACATTTGGAATTAATCGATGAATTAATATATTCGATATCTTAAATGAAATTAGATTTCGACGCGGAATTAAAATTAGATTTTAATTCGGGCCAACGAGTTATTTAGAATTAATTCGTTAGCGACGTAAATAATAATTTCGCCAGGCGCAATTATTTATTTAAATTCGATTGAATTAACGTCGCGACGTAAGCTCGGTATTTCGGAAATATCGAACCCGAACGCTGAGTGCACGTGGCCCACTTTCATTGGAAACGTGTGGGGCCCACATGACACATGTCATTCTAATGATTTGCATGTAGATAGTGTACAATGCACTCAATGTATGCATGGAAATTGAGTGTTTGACACTCTAAGCCATGCATGTGTTGTGTCATAAATTTATTATTAATTTAATAAATTATGGCATAAATATAAATTGATTTTTTGGTAAATCATTTTAATTAACATAACACAACTTCTTCTCTCTCAATTTCTCTCCTCTCTCACGCCCATTTGAGCAAAGTGTTCACTGGTTTGGAACCAGTTTGGGCGTGAGCTAAAGGGAAGCAAGAGTGGTTTCTCATGGTGAGAAATCAAGTGCTAGCACACTTACAAGTCTTGCGAAGGTGGTAGGGAGGTTCCCCCATGAGACGGGATCCATCCGACGAAGATTGGAGCTCCGTTTCTTCACTCAATTTTCTGTTTTTGTAGGCAGTGGACTGCATGCAGTAGGCTTAATGGCAGTGCGTTTTTGGGCTTGAATCGTCTCCAATCGAACTAACCGATCAATGTGAGTATTCCGCTACCTCGTTGATGTGTCACACATAATTTCATGTCTTGATTTGATCTTGGGACCTTATAGATAACCAACAATGGCATCAAGCGTTATGTTGCAAGCATGAAATTTGTAGGGCTTAAAATTTGGGGTAATCTTGTTTTGAGCATGATTTGAATGAATTGAATGTTTGAGTATGCTTATAACATGTTTAAATTCATTTTGGTTGACTAATTTTGATGAAAAATGATTTGGAATTATTTTCCCCAAACTTATGCCTTGGCCGAATGTTTTAATGGATTTTGAATCCTTGGATTTTTGATTTTGATTCATTGGATGAGTTAAAAACATGTAGGATGATGTTAATTTGAGGTCCATTGGATTGTACTTTGAATTGAACAAACCCTAAATTCTATATGTTGGCCGAATGTGCATATGCCCTTGAATGTCTTGTATGTTTTGATTTTATGAACATTGGATGTATATGAAATCATTCGGGAAGTTAATACGTTGTCGATTGTGTAATTAATCGATTGATTGAATTCAATCGGACAAAAATAACCTTCCTTGGCCGAGAGACTTAGAAGCATGTAAATGGGTTTGATTTTTCATTATGTGGTGTTGACCATGTAATAATGAATTAAGCATGATTAATTGGACTAATTTGGTGTTTCGGAAATATCAATTTAGGTTCTTAATCATGTAATGCACTTTAGGTAATTAAATTGCGTAATTGGATTAGTTGTAATTTAATTATTTAGGCTTAAATTGGATTTGGGGCTTGAATTGTTGTAATTGGGCCTTTTGGGCTTGATTTATCAAGTTTGGTTTAGGCCAAGTGGATTGGATCCAATTGGGCCCAAAACCTTACCCATAAGCCCAATTGCGACTAATGAACCTTTATGTTTAATTGGGCCTAATGGGCCGAAATTGATTTCTAAGGCATTTTGGGTGATTCCACTATTGGGCTTTGGTTGCCGAAGCCCATGCCTAAAGAAATTAATTGAAGCCCATAAGACTTAAATTAAATTGACGTTGGACGTTAATCGGACTTTGAGTCCCGACGCGATTGAATTTGGAATATTAAATCGTAAAAAGGTTATTAAATATAAAGTGCAATATTTACTTTTGGAATTGAATAATGAATTAGTATTAAATACATGTAAATTTGATTTAATGATGTAGTTAATTTAATTCATGAATTCGTACTTTGAGTACTTATTCGCAAAAACGAGTTGACTCGAACAAAATCAAATCGTTGTTTGAACATTGGATGATCACTTAATTATCAGATTAATAATTTGATTAGATTGATTGATAGCATGCTTATGTGTGTGAATACGTGGTTGTGTTGAATGAATAATGTATATCGATGGATATTAGTCGGGTGGGCAATTTTAGAAATTGTTGTAATAAATTCGATTTATTAAATTGGACCTGCGTGTCCAGCCTTATCACCTTCTTTCTCTTTGTATTCTCTTCTCACCTATTCCCCTCTGTATATGACGTTTCTTTAGAAGTGTAGTTCACGGGTAGAAGTTGTACAAGTGCTAGCTTGAGTGAGAAAGGGAGAGATTTGATCTAGGATCAATGTGTTAAGTATCCATCCGCATATCATTATTATTATTTCATACTCGCTTTATTATGTATTTAGAAATGCATGTTTAAGGGTGTATGATGATGAGACCTTAACAAAGATAATTAAATTGGTAGCCAATTTGCACGCGAAAAATCCCTCAATCTATATTAAGCAAATATCCTTCCATTGAATGATTCTTGTTCAAGATCCGAAGTTGGCATGGTTTGTTTTGACCAAAGTCAAGACCTTTGTCAATCAAGGATGTACTTGAATCATGAGAGAGTTTTGTTGCATATCGGTGTCTTGTCCAAATCGTGATTTTTATTGACCAAAGTCAGATCACTTTTTGTCCAATGACATTGATTACGAAACTTTCCTCGTCAATGGGGTCTCGCTTAACTGGAATCATTAGGTTTGTGTTTGGCCAAAAGCCAAGGCCTAAATGATTCGGAGGATAGGGTTAGGAAAATGTAATGGTTACATTGACATTATACATATGTTTCGGACTTGGATGTCCACCTAACCGGATCTAGGAATTGGATGAGATCCATTGATCTGTGAGATCTACCTAGTTAATAGCATACAGCTTTTTTTTGGCCAAAAGTCAGGGTTGTGTGTTATTTAATAGGATCCTAGCCCACTAGGAAACACGGTTTCCCGAGTACTCCACAGAGGGTTAGAGGCTCGACGAAAAATAGTGGGAGGCAAGTATTGAATTTGCAACATTCGTTCGAAACTCGCTAAACACGCTCATTTTATTTTACTCGTCATATAATCAAAAAGTATTAGTCGGACTAATATTCATGTTGTTTTAAAAAATATATATGCTGGACTATATACAACTTATTCAATATATAGTTGATTTTATAATTAGATTATAGTAATCAATATAATTGAATTTAAATGATAGTGATTTATAATTGGATTATAGTAATCAATATCAAAATTATAGTTGATTAAATAATTGGATTATTGTAATCATTATAAATATTACCTTATTAAATTGATTAAATAGTTGGACTATTAAAATCATGAAAGAATTGAAAGGTTGAATATTTAAAATATATCTAATCCTTGGATTAAATGTTTTAAATGATTTAATTTTCAATTGGGAATTAATAATAGGTTAATTTATTTGATAAAATAACTTATTATGACTAAGCCCAAAATTAAGCAATAGTAGAGCATAAAGGTCTTGGAAGATTTCTGTGATGATGATTTTAGTGCTTAATTAATTATATATAATAAATCTATCTTTATAATTTAAAGTATTAAAAATGCAATTAATAATTGTTGGATAATTAATTGACTCTTCTAGTGGAGAAAAAGTCAAAGTTTGCAATTGGGCATGTAGCACAAGGTGCACATCGTTTCGATATTCCGAACCCAAAGCTTAGCCAAAGGTTTGTGAAATATTGAAAAGGATAATTGACATATCCCAAAGTGACTACCATTTGGATATGGAAGACACGAAGGATTAAAGAAAGGGCGAGGCTCTAACTTTAAAATATTATCAAAGTTATGTTTCACTACGTATTGAAATTGAATACTTAGTGTGGTACATAAAATATATGTATTGACGTTCAGAATCCGCTGTGAGCTGGATACTGGCTTCAAGCCGAGATTTCTCTGCGAATTGGAAACGGGACGAAAGTCGCTGTTTGGACACGTAGATACCTAAGTTTAGGAACTGCCTTTGGGTATGTACTTAAATTAGGAAATTGTATAATGTAACTAGTTATCTGAGACATTATCTCTATATCAGTGTTTAATCCATTGCGGATAAAACCTTTATATTCTAGAACACTAAAGTGTTTCAATATATAAAGATGATACTGAGATAAAATACATTGGATGTAAATAACAGAATTATATTTTGAATATATAAAATCTCAAACATATAAAATGACAAATAAATAGCTCAAATTGATTTGATCAATAGAGACTTATT
Source organism: Zanthoxylum bungeanum (assembly GCA_019454045.1). Lineage (NCBI taxonomy): Eukaryota > Viridiplantae > Streptophyta > Magnoliopsida > Sapindales > Rutaceae > Zanthoxylum > Zanthoxylum bungeanum. The sequence continues at coordinate 72,414 of SKCR01044365.1, forward strand.
GTGGCATTGTTGTCTGGGACACAATTAAACAAGACTCGTATATCCACACTTTGTAGAGTGGGTACTAGGACTGATTTGACTATTCAAATAAGGTCTACGAATCTAGTTTATTAGGTTAATACCTAAAATACTATTTACTTGGTAATAGTAAAAGGGCCACCGATCTGTTAGCCCTATTCATGGTGAAGTAGTAAGTGGGCCCATATCTAGCTAGGCTATATGTTAACATGAATTTATTTGTGACCTTAACGGCGTGACATCACGTTGTGGTTATGTGTTTCTTTTGAAGAACACAGATCGGAAATTTAGAGTTTCGACACGAAGTAGACAAACAGATCGGCTACTAGTGTTTATTCCGCCACGGTAATACCGTAATGGAAAATACTTAAGCAGTAAGTTTCATACGTACATGAAAGAGTCGGGGTATTCTTTCAGATGAGGACTCCTCTCGAGACACGTCAGTTGGACGGTGTGTCCGAATAAAACCGAATTTTGTTGGACATGATAAGGTTTATCACGAGTCGCTCTGAGCTACTATTACCTTTCTAGGATATGTAATTAACAGTGCAAAACTTATTTAGAATAAGGTTCCATATAAATCTGTTTGACAGATATCATATAGGATATGAACAGGGAAAGAAACAAGGTTTCTCATTCCTGATAATTTGGGTATGCAGGCATAGCGTTTGGATGATACCAAACTAAGGACCCAAATTGGATAAGTGCCAATATAGGTTATCTTAAGGGAAACCTTAAGTATAGTACTTGTAAATCCCACATGAGAACAATGTAATTGTTGCTCACCATGCGGTTTTCCTGAGAGGAATACCGATATGCAGTGGTCAGTGGGAGGATAGTGATACTCGATGAAAAATGGAGTGATACTGTTCTAGGCACGAAGTCCGTAATGGAACGCAAATAGTTCATATGATGAAACTATACCATTAATCTTCAAATACACAAGAACCTAGTAGATCGATAGAGTCAGAAAAAAAAGAAAAAAACTAGGGTATGGGTTTTCTGGTCTAACCTATCAAAGATGTCAATCTTATGGTGTGTACCATCCGACTACGTTATGAGGAAGTGATACGAGGTATCGACTCCCTTGTTATGGCAAAGTGCCATGAGTCCGAAATGGATTCCATGTTATAACAACTGTGTTGGATACTAGGTTGTACCACAAGGCGTAGTGCCTATGGTACATTAAACGTCTTCAAGGAAGACATACATGGAAGGCATCATACCAACGTGCAAAGATAAGGTTTTGACGGAAAGGTATCGTTATCAACATTATGTTAATAACGGTTCAACCTTTTTACATGTTGCCATGGTAAATCCATTTTGAATTGCTTGTTGATAACTGTATATTTCATTTATGAAATATGTCAGTTACAAATCAAAATCGCTTTCCTGAAAAGGAAACCTTTTGGAGGATGTTTACAACATCCTGACGATTTTGTATAACCGACAAACCAGGTTTGCGGGTTATTCGATCCATGTTGGATGATGCAAGCATAAGGTTCTTGGAACTGTCGTTTTGAAATAATCATAATGGTTATGATTTGACTCAAAACGAAATAATTTTTGTGATATGAGGAGGTTAGTGGGGAGAGCGCATGACAGTGAAATGAAATTCCCATAAAGCTATTGTTGAAGCTTGGCTTTGAATAGAAATTCTCCGTAGAATTCTGGGGAGTAACAACCTTTATTCAAGGAATATAAAGATCTATGGGATAGATTTGGAGTTGTAACACTCTCTGGAAATTGTACATTTAAAATGTACTTGTATTGGTGTCTCATACGCTTCGAGCATATGGAGTCACATCGGTCAATCCAAGTGACAGTCACTGGATTAAAGATTAAAAACATCTGTTAGTATCTCTGAGAACTAAAGATGCTATTTTTACTATGGAGAAGGAGAACTTGAAGTGACTGGGATCACTGAAGCAAGTTTCCAAACGATTTAAATACTCCGGTACTATAAAGTTTGAAGGACGGGACAGTGAGCTGGAAATCTTCCAAGCAAGATAACTGTTGCCGAATAAACAACAAATGCGGATTATTGCTGCAGTTGAGGCAGCAATAGAAGTCTTTGGGTCGAAAGTAAATCTAATTAGATTAGATATAGTTCTGTTAGCAGCTGAGCTAG